>CAJNIZ010040335.1:113506-160906 GCA_905231905.1 Symbiodinium pilosum
GGGTTGAGGGTTTAGGGTTGAAGTTCTGGAGTTTCAGGTTCAAGGCTTCAAGGCCACTTGTCTCCCTGTGTTGTTGTTCAAACACGGCCGCGCTGCGGCGGTCTTGCAAGTGCGAAGGCTGCTCTGGGTGCCGGTGACATGGATGTTTTTGGCGGATCCTGCTCTTAAGACTTGGCAATCGCCTGCCACTGTAGCTGCAGGTACACCCCATATGCGAAAGGCAGCAAATCGGGAGCAATGGGGTTCTTCAGACGATACCTGCACTGGAGAGGCGTCGTTATTGTTGTCTAGACGCTTGTGGAACACGGGCCATGGCCATTCCCAGAGATCACGTGCCGAGTGATGATATCTTGCAGCTGTGCTCCAGGCGTGATGAAACATGGTGAAAGTCCAAATCGCAGGTCCAAAGGCTTGACCTGCCTCAATATCAAGTCTTGAGGGACATCGTATATGGTTGCATTGTTTTTTTTTGACGTGCTGATGTTTTGTCATCCTTGCAGGGATCCAGGTCAAGTTTCGAGAGCGCGTCCGTGTTTCACCTGCAGAAGCAGGAGGAACGCATGCACGAGCAGAAGCTTGTGCTTGCAGTGGAGAACCAGCGCGTTGCCAATGCATCAACAAGGCATGCATGTATTGTTGGTTTTTCTGCGGCAAGACAGGTTGACACATTGGGGGGGGGGGGGGGGGGNNCGGCCAAAAAATCAAGCACAGCCAAGTTTCCTCACACCTTTCTGCTCAGAATGTTGCAAATTTGGCATGGAGTGCGATTATTTCCACCACTGCTAGCCAGCAACATGGCAGGGGATGGCACATCAAATGCAGCAATGAATTCTGAGACGTGCAACTTTCAAGAACCGCGTGCGTTGGCGGGTCTATCTAATCCACCGCGTTCACCTGAAAAGTGTTTTTTAGAGAATCAGGCTGACGAGCTTATCCTAGACTCATCGTTGGCAAAGAGCCCTTTTGTCTTCCCTGTTCAAGCCCAACACAATGCGCTGGAAACATTGGGTGAAATTGGAATATGATTTTTCTTCAGGTGATGTCTTTCAAGTTGGGTTTTGGCCAAGGAACAGTGCAGCTTCGTGTGTTGTTGTTCCTGAAATGGCCAAACCATTGAATGGCTGCTCACCATGAATCTACCTTGTAGCCATCCCTCACTGGAATGGACCCTGAACAGTAGATTTGCGTGCATTAGCTCACACAAAGTTCATGGATTTTTTCGTGGGTTGTAGGGTTTATAAGGCTTTTGGAGTGTCGGAGAGGATGTAATATACAGCGCCCAGGACTGCGACATCACGAACATTGTCCGCCATTGTGGGGGGGGGGGGGGCAGGGCGGGCAGAAAATTCGGCGCCAGTAGTTTTGATGCTGCGCTTTGTAAAAATCGTGAGGTAGTGAAACCAGGCGTTTAAAAGTGCCAACAGTTGGTCGGATGTCCCACAACTGGTATTTCCTTGTACTGGCAGGTCTGAAGAGCGAAGGCTAGGGTGTTTTTCATGTCCCTGTGTTTGTGACAGGAACCTACATGACTGGCCTTGCTCACTTCAAACCTCCAGTTTCCAAAATTCGGCAAGTAGCTCTTGTTTCCTTGGATGGTTTTCGGGCTGTGAGCGCTGGTCCTCAACGTGTTTTCTTTGAGTCGGCATGAGAGCATGTGACTTTGCCCTGATTCGCGTATTGTTGTTGGTGCTTCCATGCCTATCAAGCCATTTGAATGCAACCCTGACGCAGAGCATTTGTTCCAAAGTGTTCGGAGACGGGAGGGCATGTCAGTCTGACTGCCAATGGCTTTCCCCTCGACACTTGGCTGCATTTGTTTTAGCCATCTTGCACACATCAAGGCAATGGCAGTAAACGCCAATCCCAGTGGTTCTTATATGTTTTGGTGGCCTTCGGTGCAGTCACGTTTTTCGCCTTTTTGTGTGCGTTCCCCAAAGGAATTCAAACGGCTTTAAACATGCAAAAGGAGAGTATACTACCCCAAACCCCACTGCCTATTCTTGAGCCCTACTTTATACTTCATCAACACTTATGAGACCCTGTGGGTTGCTAAGGTTTGGCAGCTGGTTCGCTGTGACCTCAGTTTTGTGTTTGGAGGTTTGAGCTACCGAAGTACGAGTGACTGAGCCAAGGCCAGACTTTGCAACTGCAAGCGTCCTTTGCACGAGGCGAAGTGAGAGGAGCTATTTATAATGAATGAAGAAGCATATGGGTGGTTGTCAAAATTATGGTCCCTTTTTTGGGTACCCTAAATATTAGGTGCCGTATTACAATAGGGACCCCAAAAGGGGCCATAATTTTGACAATCACCCATATACATACTGTTTTGAGAAGCCTCTGCAATCCATATGTTCTCCAATGTTGTAATATATCGGTATTTCAGTCCCTATGCAACCTGCCTCATGTTGTGTTCTGTCCAATGCTACCTACCAGGCCGCCGCTTACACCCCCAAGAAATGCGCGTGCGGCCGAGTACGTGGAACAAAATGCATACCTGCACCCCCAAAGTGTGGACCGTAATTTTGTTTCTGGCTTTAAAACGGATTTTTGGGATAGTATTCTACCCATTTTGGGGGGCCAGGTATGCGTAATAGGTCGGCCTTCAGCTCTCCATGCAAGCAAGCGATTTGAGGCGCCGGAACCGGCAGCAAACCCGCGTTGTCAAGCTACGAAGCCGAGTCAAGTGCAAGAGGCGTGGTTGCATCCCAGTTTCCATTTCATTTTCCATTTTCTTTTCCATTTGATTCTCCATTATAGTAGTTTCCATTTGATTTTCCATTATCCCCATATAACCCCAAGATCAGCCGTCGCGGTATTCGCACGGTTCATTGTTGCAGGTCTACATTGACAAAATGACAACAGTTCCTGCGGCCCTGCACTCAGAATCGCGATAGGGTGTACCAGGGTGCAGATTGCATGAAGAATATTTTGTTACCATTGGCCACGGATTTCTGAGGACCTCTACAAGAAGATGGTGGTGGCAGGGAGCCGTGCGCGAGCTCGTGGGCAACACTCACTCAAGGCTCAGCGCGCAAGACTCACCTTCACCTAGCTGTCCTACAGCGTTTGGAAGTATACGCGTTTTCTTGAAGATGAGAGTTTCGTAGTGGGAGTATCTTGGAACTCCTGTTGGTCCAACGTGGCCTTGAGCTCTCTTCGCTTTGGGAACTAGTTCTGCTTGAGAGTTTCAAAGTCGGTTTTGATTCTCGTCGGCATTCTTAGCTTGGCCGTCAAAATTAATATCCCCGAATAATGATTCCAAAAATGCTTGGCAATGAATGTCACCGAAGATTACTGCAAATGCTATACCAGGAACATTTGAATCTGATGGGATGCGATTTGGTAGTTTCCCAATATAAGGGTACCCCAATATAGACCCCAATATACTATAGTCCTTATTATAGGGACCCCCAAAAGGGTACCCCCTAATTTTGGGAAACCCACTTCAGTAGTTTCCATTTTCTTTTCCATTTTCCCTATAGAATCCCAATATACTTACTACAGTAGTTTCCATTTTCTTTTCCATTATCCCATATAACCCCAATATACTATCATATGGCCCCTATAATACTAATAATTTCCCTGTCCTAAACCCTAAATCCATTTACATTTCTTCCCATCATGGTCAGACCAGCGCCAGGCAAAGCCCCGAACTTCTGACGCGCGGGTAGCTCAGATCTCATATGGGTGGATGTGAAAATGATGGTCCCTTTTTGGGTACCCTAAATATTAGGTGCCCTACTATAATAGGGATCCAAAAAGGGACCATAATTTTGACAACCACCCATATAGGTGGAAGTGGACACCGCGTGCTCGGCGCAAGTAACCGCATGTATGCCCGTTGCGGTATGGATTTCGGGCCGTGAATTTAAACACACCTTGAAACATTGGCACCGCTATTTGGGGCATGCTTGCTTTTGCAAAAAAATCCGATAGAAAAAGCCTGACGGCGCTGAAATCCTGAACCCAGGCCATTCGTGGACTTGAGCCTGAATACTTGTATGCCCATGTTATTCTTCTATGGCCATCCATTGTATCCCTATATGGGGGTTTCCCAAAATTAGGGGTACCTTTTTTGGGGTCCCCATAATAAGGACTATAGTATATTTGGGTCTGGATTTGGGTCCCCCTATTCTGGGAAATTACCATCTGTTACAGCAGCGTAGCCCTGTATACTATATCCCGATATAGTACAATGTATCCTGATCATTTTGGCCCCGCCAGTGCAGGCCGTGTAGCCCAAAGAAATGCCGAGCAACGGGTGCAAATTTCCCCAAAGCGGTTTGTTCCTAAAACATTTGATGACGTGCTACATGAACTAAGGGCCCATGGCTGTGAAAGAGATCTACTGGGTAGGCCCTTAGGATATTCAAAATTTTCCAAAAAGGCTCCAATAAGGGACCCTATATACTAATATCTTTCAAAGGGTTGTTAGGGGCCAACCCAGTCTATATGAGAACACCAGAGCTAAACGGCGGTATCCGAACTGCTGTTGATCCCTCATCAGTTCAGAAGACTGCAATACCAGAATTCCAGAGGTGCTAGTTATTGAAGGTCATGCAATTGTATTTGGGTTTAGGGTTTAGGGATTTAGGGAAATAGGAATTAGGGTTTAGGGTTTATATATGAGTAGTATTTTTGTAGCAAGGGCTAGCAGGTTGATGTTTTTTGGCAAAGATCCCAAATGTCAGTTCCGAAGGTTTTTACGTTCTGCTTGGGGCCTGGATTTCAGTGAGGTTGCGCCCAGGGGGATGCCGTGTACAGTATACATCTTGAACCCTCTTGCCCCAGGCGATATGTTGAGGGTGACATCATCAAAGTAGGTTGTTAACATAAGTAGGCCTTCATATCCCGGAAGGGGACCGCCAAGAATCTCCGTATGGTTCGACGAAAACCCTGTCAAAAGGGCCTAATGGTAGTTTCCCAAAAGTAGGGTATCCCAACATGGACCCCAATATACTATAGTCCTTGTGATTGAGGTGGCCCTTCGCGGGATGCCGTACTCGTGATAACGCAAACAGCGGGACTAGATTGTGTCAGACTTGGTGTTACGCTATGAGGCACATCATCTAAAAGATTTCACATCGGCACCATGCTGACAAAGATTCAGACACTTCAAGCTCCGGATACAACGCCATCAGACTGAATATACCCCACCTCCTGGTCTTGACCCTGACCCTACCCTGAAGCTACGACTGAAGATTAGGGGGGCGGGGTTTCAAAGGCCCTTGCACGGCAAAACGCCTTTGCGCATTCTTGAGCCAAATAATCCGGCGTGTCAGGGGTCATGCAACTGGTACAGTTCTTGATTTGTGCTGGGAACCATCACAGTCCTTATTGTAGGAACCCCCATAAAGGTACCCCATAACTTGGGGGAAACCCCCCTATAAACCCTAAACCCTTAAAACCCTAAACCCTATATTTTCCCAATGGGTAGCTATATTATCCTAATATTACCCCAAAAGGTACCCATAATTTTGCCCTAATGCAAAAGATCTCCAAAATGAGCTCAGGAAGCAGCAGTCAAGTCGCTCTTTCGAACCAAGCCTGGTGAGGAATAAGTCATACTACGGTCCCCTGGCTGAGTTTTTGGGTTTAGGGTTTAGGGTTTAGGGAATATTGGGGTTANNATTGGGAGAATGGAAAATAAAATTGAAACTACTATAGTATATAGGGTTTAGGGTCTGATGTTTAGGGTTTAGGGTACAGGTTAAAAGTTTACATTCATTTCAAGGTGAGTGATCGGGTGGTCCCAAACCCATGCAAATCCAAAGCCATTGTTCAAACCCCAAATTCTAATCCTTATGATGGGGACCGCCAAAAGGGTACCCTAAACCCTAAACCCTGAACCCTGAACCCTAAACCCTAAACTAAATTTGGAAAAGCCCCATGTTCTGGCCTTGCAGATAGGGCTCCGGGCTTCCAGTTTATGGCATAAGGTTTGGAATTTTAGGGTTTAGGGTTTAGGGATTAGGGTTTAGGGTTTAGGGATTTTAGGGTTTAGGGTTTAGGGTTTAGGGATTTTAGGTTTAGATCTCAAACTAACCGTTTGGGGCTCAAGGTTTTTGGTTTCAGGAATTTAGGGTTCAGAGCCTCATGCATGTTAGAACTTGGGGCCCCAGGGCTGTTGTGATACATTGGGGTTACTGGTTTAGATTTTAGGGGTAAGTACAAAGGGATGGTTCATAAAGAACATTTGGGGATGATTTGGTGCTGTTACTTGCTGAGCATTCCCTATACGTTTACGTAATCTTCAAACCATCAACCCCAAACACACACCAACAAAAACGGTAATGAAATGTAGTTATACCCTACCGACAAACAAGCATAGGACATATCACTGAGTTATAGGTGCAGTTTCAATTAGTTTTAGTTGCCCTGGCAATCCCACTTCAAAACCTTGCGCACCTAAACTTTAAACCCTTAATCATAAGGTTGAGGGCTTATATTTGGAACCCCCAAAACCTACCCTAAACCCTAAACCCTAATGTTGCTAAGAAGTCACTTCCCCCCCTCGCTGTGAGGCTAGTCTATGAGAGTGCCCAGCCTCCAAAGCCACGAGCCAAGAGGTTCAACTTCTGAATTCTGCTATATACGGATAATAGGGTATATAATGGGGTGATGTAGTGATTGTAGGGTATAGAATGGGGTTATATAGTGATTATAGGGATATAATGGGTTTATACAGGGGGTATATAATGGGGTTGTATGGGGATTATCGGGTATATAATGGTTTTATACAGGGATTACAGGGTATAATCTCTTTGTGAGAGTCACTCCCTTGTGGATTTCTGTGTATTGGGGGTTTTAACTTGACCCCCGATTCATGGAAACAACCAGGGTGGAAGTTTCTGAGCATTAGGTAATTTGCCCCAATAGAATGTACTGTTCACGGTTTAGGGTAGTAGCCCTCCCCCACTCCCTAGTGAAGGATTGTTCGCCATGGATTGATGCCATTGCATTTGCTTCAGGGCTTGCCGGGCCTTAACTGGCCAGTAGGTGAAGTAGTGTCCCAGCACCTATAACAAGAGTTAAGCAGGCTGTCACTCTACATACTGTTGAGGTTCAGGTAGTATGAGAATGACATGCTAACTACAGCAGATTCAAGGGCCCGGCGCCTGACACACAGCGAGGGATGTTTTATTGATGCAGCTAATCCTTATATAAACCCATTATATACCCTATAATGCCTATATAAACCCATTACATACCCTACAATCCCTATATAACCCGATCATATACCCTACAATCCCTATATAACCCCATTACATACCCCACAATCCCTATATAACCCCATTATATACCCCACAATATCTATATAACCCCAGTATATACCCTATAACCCCTATACGTGTTTAAGCTTGGGCCTCCTCGACCCTGCAAGTGCAATCGGACCGCTCGGCCACTCTTGTTTTGCCCTCCTCTGCCAGGTGCGAGAGGGTGTTATCCAAAACGCCGCATCCGCGGCTGGAAGAGTGACTACACCTAGTTCTTGGCTGGTCTTTGGGATGGTTCGCTCTCCTCTGCTCCCTGGTTCATAGATGGGGGACACGCTTTCTTACAAAGTTTTCCCGAAGGCCTGCCAGCTTTCATCAGCTCGACCATTTGTTTGGGTGTCGCATGAGGTAGTGGCCAGGTCAAATCGCTGTGAATGCTCCAAGCTGCGCCAATCTGCCCGAAAGTGACATGGAAGCAGGTTCATTTGAAAACACGTCATCATGCAGCACTAGTTGGCCAGGAGCGTGCAACCCTCTCTTTTGGCTTTTGACTGCAAGTTGGCCCTGCAACTATATGGCGTGGCTGTTTTTCCAAGCAGACTTGCTTCCGAATTGTAGAGACAGTTCAACGCCAGTTCGGACCGAGTATGCGTTACAAGCAAGAGGGTTTGGGGTTTAGGGTGTAGGGTTTAGGGACAGGTTTGGCATCTCTTTTACTTTTTTCTCCAATGCCCGTGCAGGTTGCATCTTGCGGCAAATCTAGCCACTTCCGACCTTCAAAACCCAGAGGGTGAGATCCTGGGTAGGCCCCTGGGAAATTTAATATTTTCCAAAAAGGCTTTAATAATGGACCCTATATACTAATATTTTTCAAAGGGTTTTAGGGGCCAACCCAGGATCCAGATAGGAAAGCGCTCAAGTTCTCAATCGATGATACCTGTAGTCCCTGGCTGTTTCCGGTCACTACACCCAGGAGCTTCTATGTTTTTACAATATACAGGTTCCTATATTATATATATATACACACATACATATGAATATATATATATATGCATAATTATGCATATATATATATATACACATGCATATACATACATATATATATATATATTCATTCATATCCCCTGTATAACCCCCTGAAGGCTGCCTCTAGGAGGAAGGCGTACATCAACAGGGAGAGCTGCCTGCAAGTCTGGATTGACGTTCGACAGACACGCCAGTTTATTGACAGATTTTCGATGCTATCAGTGCCGCCACGGTCTTGATGGTAGTCAAAATGTCAAGGCTTTAAGGTGAACTCCAAACCCTCAATAGTAGTTTCCATTTCCTTTTCCATTGTCCCTATATAACCCCTTTATAACCCTATATATCCCTTCACAGGGACCTAGGAACCCTAAACCCTAAACCCCTAGTATGGGCCCTTAACTGTGGGATCCTCAGGGTCCCTATTAGGGGCCATACTTAAAACCATAGAAAACAGTCAGAGCAACTAGCATAGAATAATGATAGCAACCATCACCAGAGGTATACAAATAGGTATAGATCTATACGAATAGTTCTGTTTCGCAAGGAAAGGTAGATGATTTGAATCGCAGCGCTAGCTGAATTCAGAATCGACAGCTTAAACAGGCTTATGGGATCCGGCTATTGAGCCCGCTCTTCGAGGTGTAGTCTTGAAGATGTACCGGAGCGTTCTCAAGAAGCCGGGCCCCGCAGGACCTGTGCTCGATGGATATTAAAGGGGTATCTCTCAAAGATCATATGCGGTTTTGGTAAAGGGGGGGGGGGCTCAAAATAAGCGCGAATATGCTTTCTAGATCCTTTTCCAGAAAGGGCCCATATCAGAAAACCTCATATGTGAATCCATGAGTCCTCGAAGCAGCAGTGTACGTTTAGGGTTGCATCCGATTCCGATGCCCCACCCGCATACCTCTCAGTGCATTCAGGGTGTTAGAAACCAATGTGTCACATTCCAAGATACTGCCGGTTTAGCATGTACGTATATTTCCGTGTATATATATATATGACATATGTATGTACGTAATTCGGTCCATCACCAAAATTTGAGCACCTGGAAGCAATCCGTTGGACTTCTGGACTTGTTTATCCTACACTGACTAAGCCCTTCGGCCCAGCCAACCTCCGAGTCCGGTTGCATTGATGGCCGTGGTAAATCCTAAGCCCTGAACCCTAGACCTTGAACTCCAAACCCTAAACCTTAAACCCTTTGTCCAGACACGTACCAAAGACTGATGCGGGAGTTGGATCCCCTGAAATGTCCTCAAGCCCTAAGCGCTTCGTGAACATAATCCTTTCCTTAAAAGGTCCAAGTGCCCAACAATTTGATACTGGGGATTTTGATAATCGTACTTGTAGTACGGCTCTTGGGTACGTATATGGTTATTGCATACTTGGACCGAGTCCTAAAGTTTGACCCCGAAACCCTAAACCGCTATAATCTCTTTACAGTCCCTATATCCCTTGGTGCCCAGCACTTTCAGAAACACCAAAAAAAAAGGTTTTGGTGTGATGGGTTTCTGCTTGATTTCCGGGGAGCTCTGTATTAAGTGTCCTAGTCTTTGAGATGGTATGTGGAGACCATGTAACTCCATATTATATATACCAAAAATTACATGCTATATACATAGACGCAATAGGCATATGTGCATCTAGACATGTATACATATATTTATATACATATATATATATACATATATGCGTATATACATGTATACATGTATACATATATACATATATGCATATATACATATATACATATACATATGTACATACACACACACATATATATATATGTATAAGATCACACCCCTC
Organism: Symbiodinium pilosum; assembly: GCA_905231905.1. Lineage (NCBI taxonomy): Eukaryota > Dinophyceae > Suessiales > Symbiodiniaceae > Symbiodinium > Symbiodinium pilosum. The sequence goes on from CAJNIZ010040335.1 coordinate 123,556, forward strand.
TTTTGGGCGTAGGAATTCGAAAGGAGAGCAGAATCCTTCCTGGCTTAGGCGCACAGAGGGAATCAAACCTTGAACCCCAATCCAAGCCGATAGAGTAGTGTCATACCCAAAAGGAGAATATAATCTTACTCTATCTTGCGGTACCATAGTAACTGTATCCCGAAATCAACCCGGAAGCTTAAAACCCAAGCCCGAAACCCTCAACCCTAAGCCCTGACCACAATTAAGATAGGTTTCGTCCAGAAGGGCCGTGGCAAGGCATCAGACGTTTCGTCCCAGTTGGTGCAGCCCTGCTCCGCGTTAGCTGCTTGCTTGGTATTTGAAGGCCTTTCTCAACATCCCAGCGGTCCCCTTTCTGGGGTTTAGGGTTTAGGATTCAGGGTTTAGGGTCTAGCCAGATGTACGCATCATGAATGAACAAGGAGCCCAGTTGCAGTATCTGATCTGAGCATAAAAGGGAATCAATTCCAAAGTACTTGGAGGTCCTTGGGCAGTATCAACCACCCTAAACCCTGGTTCAGTTATAACCCAATTAGTCCTGAGGGGGCTCATAGTTGGGTATCAAGCGAAAGTTGAACTACTCCATAAGTTTCAAACAGTTAATCGTAACGTACATCTATACAAACCTTGAGACTTCCAGTTTCCCTGTCCATTTCATTTCCGCCTGTTTTTTTAGTTTGATGCCCCACTATTGGCTAGGTAACAAGTACCCGCGGCCCGAAGCCCCACCTGGACCTGCAAGCAGATGTAGGTGCTGTCGTCCATATGCAGGAACGATTCAAGAACCGAAGCATAAGCTTCTTGGAGGGATATGCTTACCTTTCAGGTGGTTGGTTACAAGGGGCTCTCAAACGGAATCTCCATGTTCGGATGTCTGCGAAACCGTAAATAGTAGTTTCCGTGTTTCCATTTTCCCAATATTAGTTTTTTGCCCCCAATTGTGCTTGGTGGTGGCTGTGACCGTCATCGTTGCGGAATGATGGAGGCAAGGATGCGCTGTATACTAAGCTGCCCTCACGCCCTTCATACCAAATACATACCCCCATATAGTACCATTAGTTAGTATTTATTAGATCATGGGTATGGTAAGGGTTGTTGCTTTCAGATACCTTGCCAGAAGCCCTGGCTTGACTTTCCTGAGATGAAAGCCTTGCAGCAGAGAAGAGGCCTTTCCAAGCATGTGCTTCCGCTGTAGTTGCTGTCAGTTATTGAGCACCCCAGGGGTTTTTCGACTTCTGGGAGCACAGGCAGGTGTGACAGCATGTGCAGGAGTCATACGAGTACGTGCGATGTGCCGGCTGAATTCAGAAGATTGTCAAAATTATTGTGAGTTCATGCTCCAACAGTGAGCCGTCCATTTCCTGTACAGGACTTTGCTTGGCAGTTCAGGCCAATGGCTTACAGCCTCACAGGCTGTGCTACCATGTCTGGGCTGAGGTGACCCGTATAAGTCGGGCTCCAAGATGAGTGCTAGGATGCCAGGAGCAATCCTGCGCCTAAGATCCCAAGATATCTCCGGATGCCTGACATTTGCAGCTGCGCCCGACCACTGGAAATTCTATTTGGAAATTCGTGGATAGCTCTACTTGCAACAAGAAGGATAACAGTCCTGATGATTAGTAACAGCGTCATTCAAGTACGTAAGCAGCAGTGGAAGTAAGTTATGGCTTCTTTCTCAATACGTATAGCCGAACCTCTAGCTACAAACGCATTCACCTCCAGGTAGCCCAACCCTAAATCCTAAACCCAGGTAGCCCATGAGCTCCTAAGCTGTTAGGGCGACCGTCGCATCGGAGAGGTCGAACGTGCCAGTGAGTGCGGCTGTAGAGGTGAATCTTTCCCCTCCAGCTCGGCAACTTGACGTTCGCAGCATGTAATTCAGCTTTGGAGCTGTTTCCGGGCAGAGTGTATCTAGTAATATAGGACTAGGAGTGGCTATAGGAGGACTAGTACTAGCAGCAGTAGGAGTAGTAGTGGCAGTAGTAGCGCGCTGCAGCATTTGTCTTCTGTTGGTTCTGCATTGGTTATTTTGTTGTTGTCACTATGAGACAAGACTTAACTTATGGATGACAACACATGTTGCCAGACATGCTTCTGATGCATATGCATTTGCATTCCTGTCCCTGCAGTCATTCCCACTCTCGAAAGTCTGCAGCAAGCGTTAAGAAAATCTGCAGTGGCAGCCTTTTGGTTCCCTTAACAGGCCTAAACTGCTTCCCGGGCTTTTTGTAAAGCGTCCGCAGAAGCAGCTTGAATTCTGACAGTTTTGAGAAGACCCGAACACCTCACAGTGGGGGGGCCTGCAAAGCTTTGTGGCAGCAGCTGAAATTAGAGATTAAGCCAGGCTCTCAGGTGAGTGGCGGGTCTGACAAGAAGCCCGCCGCTTATTCGCCAATTGCTGTGAGAGATTCTCGTGCAAGAGATGAGAAGCATGCAACTTATGCCAAAGTATTCACCGCAGGATAAGCAATAAGTGCATGAGAGACAAAAAGTCGGCCCGTCGACTTTTCTTCCCATGCAAGAGGAAGGTCGTTGCGTTATTGACAATCATAGTCATAGTAAAAATTAACGAATGGTAATGATAAATATGGCAGTAATACTAATAATAATGAGGATGACTTAAGTTCAGGTCTCATTGGTTGTCAGCCACGGTCGCGGCTTGCATCCAGGTGCCATTGAATGCTCAGGCCAGCCCAATGAGGGGTCATCACTGGAGATTGGAGAGCGCTGCATACAGCCCCCTTTTAAGTAGATAGGACATGAGGTAATTGGGATCTTATTATGATATTGGTCAATGCCATATTCTATCTACTTAGGGGGGACTATAGGTATGAATGGTGCCAAGTATGATTGACGGCCAGAAGCCTGCATCAGACCTAAGTTCTAAAAGCCACTCTTCCAACACAGCAGCGCAGCACACTAAGCGAAGCACTTTCAATGGGGATTGCATAGTATAGTCCCCAACTCAGAGCAACATTCACTCCTCCCTTGTTATAGGTAAAGTATACAAACCCTAAACCCCAAACCCTAATTCGCAGACATCTCAACGACAAAGTAGCCGAGCATATGCATGCGGGCTGCGCGCGGTGCAGTTCGAATTCAGGAGCTTCTCCAACAAGGCGAGGTCAACACTTAGTTTAGGGTTTAGGGTTCAGGGTTCAGGGTTTAGGGTGAGTGTAAGGCTTCAGGAATTCGGGGTGGAAGTTGAAAGCGTTTTGTTTTTTTTGGGGGGGGGGACCAGGCCCCGAATTTAAGGAAGTTTCAGGGAAAGCTCCTAAACCCTAACCCCTGAGCCCTATAGACCCTACATTGTACATCCTATAAGCCCTATACCCTGAAGCCTAAACCCTTATACCCTCAGTCTCCCATATCAGCCCTATGTAAGGCTACCCAACGGGTAGCTTCCCGCCTGAAACGGTTTAAGGTTAGGGTGTAGGGTATAGGGCTTAGGGGTTACGGTGTAAGGTTCAGGGTACGGGGTTCAGGATTCAAGGTTCAGGGTTGAGGGTTCTGGTAAATTCCGGCACGGTTTGCTGCATAATTACCTTTCTGAGAGCGAGAGGCTGGACGGCCTGCTGGGTGCCAAGTGTTGAAATCCCAACCCTTCTGTAAGTTTGGGATTTGGGGTTGTATAGGGTTATATAGGGTTGCATACTGATTATTATTGGGATTAAACAAGGATTGTTTAGGGTTAAGGGTTAAAAGGGTGTTTCTGACAATTAGGGGCCTTTTCTTGAGAAGTCCTTGAAATGAGGATCGCAGCATACATTGGGCTCTCTATGGGGCCCTCCTAAATCGGAAACCATTAAACGAATCCTTAATCATAACCGCTGAGCCTGACAGCTTCTAAGCCTTGACCCTAAACTCTTACGCTGAACCTCTTCCAACTTAACTGAGTAGTATTTTATTTGGGGATTCCATGGTACCCAATGTACAGTAAGATTATATCCTCCTCTTGGGGTATAGTATTTTATACAAGGAACATAATCTTACTAGGTTCAACCACCAAAAAAACCATTACTCTGAACCCTAAACCCTAAACCCTTTGCCACGTAAGCGGCTTAGATTCTAGAGGAGCTCTTCTTCGTCTTTGAGGCCGGGACCGTAGTGAGTGCTTCTCGAATCAGGGTTTCGGGTTCCCTGGGCGTTTCAGGGTTTAGGGATATAGGGTTTGGGGTTTAAGTTTTAGGGTTTAGGGATGTTATCTCGGCCATGGAAAAATTAGATCACATGGACACGAAACAGTAATTATTCCAGGGATGGATAGTCTACGTGAAGTACGGTTATCATTGTAGCTAAAGCTGACTTGTAGTTTTAGTACCCTGAATCCCTTCATTACACAACCTCAAAAAAGACCCAAAATTGTAGAGCCAAAGTCGACCGTAGCTCAAGGCTTCGGCTTTCATGCGGCTTAAGGCTTAGGACCTGGGGTTTAGGGCTCAGGGTTCAACTTCGGTAAAGTCATCCCTAACCCAGAACCCTAAATCTAAACCCCTAAACCCTTAGGCCCCAAACCCTAAACCATAAACCGTAAACCCCCAAACCCCGAAACCTTAAACCCTAAACCCCTAAACCTTAAACCCTAGACCCTTAAACCCCCTTCTTCATCAGGGTTTCGGTAACATGCACCAAGGTCCGCAACTTCAGAGCCTTTTAAGTTCTCGAGGTACCGAAGCCCTAAATCCTAAGAATCTCCTGGGTACCACCTGAACCCCCAAAGTATGTAGAATGATTGTCTTCTGGGCTATTTATTTTGGGAGCCAGGCTAGTATTTTGCATACTTTTGGGGTTCAGGCAAGCTTTTGAGACTGAAGGGAAGCGCGTCATAGGCAAGAGGCATCAGGAATTGAGGGTTTCAAGGTTGTGCCTCGAAGGTCATACCCCAGAGGGGTTTCCCTAATGTGTCCCAAAGTAGCCTTTTTCATGGTCCCCTTAGAGTTCTCAAAAGATCCTTACACCCAGGGGTACAACTTTAGGGGTACAACCCTGAACCTACTGAATGAAAGAGCTATGTTTGTGCATCGTTGCCGTCGGTGGGTTAGGGTTTTGAAGTTGGTCACCGCCAGACTAACATGGAACCCCACATGGCCCTGCTTAAAAAGAAAAGCAGGCGACTTGGTACTTCTTTTGGGCTTCCACATGATTTTCTGCGGAGGGTAGGGGGTGGTGGTTGCCATTCAAAAGTTTTCTAGTCCAACCATGGACGCAATATTTCATGGGATTTAGCAACCACATAATTGGGGTAATTGTTGCAAGGCCAATTCGGAAGCTTAAAGCATGGTCAATTGCCCAGGTACAAGTACCTATTCCCTGAAAGTAGGTAAAGTAATAGCCCAAAACCCCCTAGAAATAGCCCACAGAACCATTAGTCTACATACTTGTGGGGTTCAGGTAGTTCCAAGTCCCACGAACCATCACGGTACTCTAGGTTTTCCAAAGACGGGGACGGGCACTTCCAAACACAGTTTTTGCAGGCCTCAGTGAGAAAATCACCTCATAACCAAGTGATAGTACATTATGGTGTATTATATCTTCTAGTATATTCTAGTACATCATAGTACATTACATTATTGTATCATTCCTTTCGTCTTATTATAGGCCCTAGTTCAGAGGCAAGCTTCCTTTCAGCTGGGACGTGCCAGGTATGGCCTCAACGGATTATCACTTGCGCCGGCTTATCCAAGAAGCTACCAAGGCCAGTGAGGAACAGCTTGGGCCCCAGAATTGCATGACGCCTTGGTTCAGTATAGGGTCGCTTTAAAGGGGTTACAGGATCATGTCGGGTTTTGCCGTACAAGAATAGGGTTCGGTGGTTAAGTAGAGAATGGAGGAAGGAAGCCGTTTAGTTGTTCTTGTAGAATGCCCCACAGACTGCCTGTCTTCCTCTCGTTCCTTGCCTACTTGTCACCAGTAAGTTGCAGGATTTTTTTGTGTCTGCCTGAGCGGGCGGGCTTAAATCCAGGGTGTGGGGTTGCAGGTTCAGGGTTCAGGGCTTTGGGGTTCAAGGTTTTGGTGTAGGGTTTACGGCGAAGTTTAAGGTTTAGGGCTCAAAAATCATCCTCTGTTGCTGCCTTTGGGTTTCTGATGTTATTTTTGTCCAAAACGGATTCCATGATTTTTCTCCACTGGCGACCTTCCACTCTCGATGTCTGATCTGTGATCCCTGCACATCCCTAACAGGGAGCCCTGCTTTCAGAAACCTGTAAGATTTCAATGTCGCATGTAGAAAAGGGAATTCATTGCTGGTGTTATTCCTTACTGATCCTCATACAATTCTCGCATGATTTTCCGCCCACCTTTTTCCAGCCATCTAGGCACCTACCTTGTGCGTTATGGGGCCCCGATCCTAGGCCCCTAAAAGTCTGCCCTGAACCCTAAGCCCCTAAACCCTGAACCCTAAGCCCTCAACCCTGAGTCCTAAACCCTGAACCCTAAGCCCTGAACCCTGAGTCCTAAACCCTGAGCCCCGAGTCCCTAAACCCAACCGCCTAGGCCCTTGAACCCTTAAACCCCTAAACCCTAAACCCTATGGGGCCTTAGCCAAGGGCCCACAAGCTTGTCGATGATGCGTTCGTAATTATCGAGCGCAACGCGAGCCGGTTCTCCACAGGCGAGTGCTCGGGGCCGACCGTATATTGGGGTTGTATTGGGTAATGGAAAGATGGAAACTACTATAGTATATTGGGTTTTATAGGGGATTATATTGGAGGTTATAATGGGGTGATAGTGGGATTTATTGGGACTATGGAAAATACAATGCAAACTGGATCAATTATAGGGGTTATCCAGGGTTTATCATCTTTTGGCTAATCCCTACAGCTGAAAACCGCCCAAAAAACTGGTTTATAGTCGGGTCTTTGGGCCCAAAAGCCTCAATGTCGAGTCCTTAGAGCTTCAGGGTAAGGGCTTGGGGGTTCAGAGTTTAGGGCTTTGAGTTTAGGGTGTTGGGTTTGTGGTTCTGGCTTCGAGATGATGAGATCAAAGGTTTCCGGTTTGTACCCTTAAGGTTGTACTCCCGGACCTAATCTTTTTCAGGAGCCCAAACGGACTGAACTGAAGCGAATAAGGGCCATCCTAAACCTTAAACCCCACACCCGTGCGATACACGTGTCTAAACCTAAACCCTAGACCCTAAACCCTAGAAAACCCTAAACCGCGCGTCATAGGAGGGATGCCTTTCCCGGGTACGACCCTAGGAGTAAAGACCTGGAACCCTTGGTTAAGGATGGGAGAACAGACTTAGTACCTTCCCCCAAATCAGAGTCCGTTGATGCACCCCAAGTCCCTGAAGCCTAAACTTTGGGTACTTTTGGAGAATATTTACATTATAGTTAAATATAGCCCTCAACATCACCCTTAATATAAACGGTTACAGGGTGGGGGCAGTACTCAACCTAAACTCCAAATAAGCCATGTTGTACTTGATCACGCCGACGGCTGGTGACTGTTTGACGGCAGTCCTCACACTGTTTTTGATTATGATTCTCGGAACTCCATATATGCGGCTGATACTTGAAGGTCCAGGAGATTCAGTAGCTGTTTATGACTGGGTCATAACCCTACATATAACTGAGGTAGCCTTATGGAGGCTAGTAATGGGTTTAGAGGTAAGGTTAGAAGCCCCTAAGAAATATAATCGCTATATAACCCCAACACAACCCCAATATAATCCCTGTATAACCCCAACACAATCCCTATATAACCCTAATATAATCCCTGTATAGCCCTAAAGCGCATTTATATAAGTCTCATGAAGTTTCGGCCCGGTAAGCTGCCTAATCCCCTGACGTCCTCTGCGCCCTCAACTCTAAACCCTGCTATTGATGGAAGAAAATCCTGCTGTTAGGGTAGTTCATGGGCCTTATGTTCCGGCATCTACAGTACAGTAGAAGCAAGAAAGTTGGAATAGCAATAGCCACCTGCCCCACAGCCCGGGATGAGTGAGAAGTGGCATTAGTCGTCCAGTTTCCGTATTCCAATTCTTGCGGCCGTTGCTCCAAACCCACCGGGAGCCTGAAGCGCGAAATCTCAAACCCTGCCTTAGCCTGGGTATGAAAACATTCAAGTTAGAACTAGGTAGTCAGCGATGTGCCATTGTAGCCAATGCCGGCGCTTCATAACAACTATACCTACCCTGCCCAGAACCCCTTCCACCAGGAGAAGACTTTGCCCCCGAGCTGCTTATCTTTTTTGCGGAGGCAGCCTCTGCCCCTTGGAACAGAAATGGCTAGATGGAGGTAAGGGTCCCCTAAAATAGGGATTGAAAATTAGGGTTCAGGGTTTAGGGTAGATATGGGTTCAGGCTTAGAGGCCTAAGGCCTAGTTAGGGTTGAGGGTCTAGGGGGATATGCGTTCAAGATTAAAGGGTTTAGGTTTAGGGTTCAGGGTCTAGGGATTGGGGTGAGGTGGTCTGGGTAACCAACCAATCATAGCGGAACGGCAGGACTACATCGGAGTTTTGAATAGAAGGGTAACTTGGGATATGGCAGTTTAATATTGATGATCATATATATATATACATACTTATTTATTTATATTTACGGGTTCTTCTGACAAACTCCCATATATAAGCTTTGTGGTCATTAATCGTGGGTGCCTGTTCGGGGACTAGCATCTCTGTTTTGATGAGTATATTAGTTCAGGTAATTCTTCAGATAGTAATAGCTCCTTATGAAATTACGAGTGCCTGAAGATACCTACAACAGTCCCTTGTGGTACCAATTATAGGTTGGGGATTGACCCAAATAATAGGGGGTACCTTCACTTTCGAAGACGCAGCCTCGGATCCTCGTTGACACATCCTGCTTTCTTTTGCATGCGCGTCCTTGTAGCCTAAACCCTACACCAAAAACCCTTGTATCACTGCAAAGTGATACTCGTATCTTTCTGGGGCAATGGGGACCATGTTCTTCGTCGTACTCCTTCTAGATGGCATGAAGGGATGATAGGGATACATTCGGCTTTTAGGCTTGAAGGGCTTTTCAACCGAAGCATAGACCAGAAAAGCTTCACACCACAGATACTAGTACCTACTAGTGTCGTAATATTCATAGCCCTAATGTAGACCCCTAGTTCATAAACTCCCCTTCCCCCTAATAGGGCTTAGGATAGGGATCCTAATATTACGGCCCTTAACGGGAGGGGTCTGCTTCATCATGGGTCTACAGTCTACACCCCAAACTCTAAACCCTAAACCCTGAATAGTAGTTTCCACTTTCTTTTCCATTATCCCTCTATAACCCCAATATTACTATGCCCCTATATTACCCCTATAAGGCCCTTAATCCTGACAACCTCCATTGGCAAGATGTTGCTGGGTTGCTGTTAGGGAACTTAAATTAAGTTACTATATTGGGGAAACCCCATCATTCACTATATGTACCCATTATGGTAACTTAATTTAAGTTCCTTAACAGCAACCCAGATTCGCAGGATGTTGGGGGCCATGATGAGCAGGCGGAACGTGCGCTGCAGCTGTACGATCGTTTGGCCTGTGAGGAGAATCAGCGGCTCGGACACACCTACATACCTCCGCAGGAAGCACGCCCTAAGCATAGTAGCATTCAGAATAAGAAGAACAGTAGCAATAAAAGTATTGCAACTAGTAGTAATAATAGTCATAAAAATAATCATGATAGATTTTTTTCAAAAATAATGAGCCCTTAGCCTGGCAATGCGAAGGTTCACTGTGCGGGCCTTGCTGATCCGCTGCCTTTGCCAATCCCGACTGGCCACACGGCACGGGTTGAAGGGCCTCCACCTGCTCCAGTCACATGGTGGCAGGGTTTAAGGGTTTAGGGTTTTAGGGTTCAAGCGGTTTAGGGTTTCGGGTTGAGGCCTTGTACCCCTGAAAGATTTATAGACAAAAATTGGATCACCAAGTTAAAGGGCTTGGTTCTAGGAGTTCTTTAAGGGGTCTCAAGTCATTCTGATGTGGTCTGATGCCATGCGGCATCTTCGCATGTGTTGGGTCATACTGAGGCAGCTGCAATATGCACTGCAAGAGTACTTGGTGAAGGCAGGATCCTGCATTTCTTGCCCCCGTAGTTGTGGAACGCCATGCATTTGCCGGGTAGACGGCATAATGAGTTTGCAATCAAGTTAAGCGACATGGCAACGTGGTGATGACTTAGCCATGCTTACGCTGAGTCTATGAAGGCCCTCAACATAGCGAGTGAATCCGGCTGGGCCCAGAATGACAGTCGCATCGTGACTTCATTCAGAAGAATTTCGGCTTGTTTCTTGTACCAGTTCACGGTTGTAAGTCTTGGCCTGGGCACGCTCGCAAGGTTATGGCTTCCTGCTGTACAATGCATCGCTAGTTTTTTGGAGGGTCGCACGGCCACTCTGCCGATCAGGATGGCAGAAGTACATTGTGAATGAGACGACTCAAGTTCTGGAAGCTTTGAAGGTCGTCAGAGCAGCCTCCTCAAGCGGGGCTGCGGGGGGCAAGCCCGGAAAGGGTGGGGGTACAACAGCAGCCATTCCAGTACCCATCGACCTACCATGGCTGATAGAGATTACACTGAACCTAGCCTTTGGGCTTGAGGACGCGGGCCGCGAAGCGGACGCGCAGAAGAGGGCCGATGAAGCAAGCGGGCTCCTTGACGAGTTCATGAAGGAGCCGACGACCGCCTCAAACCCAGTGCTAGCAGCTCGTGGGGCGCGCCTTCAGCAGCTGGTCTGGAATGCCCGGGCTTTCTTCAATCGTAAGGCACCTGGAAAGGTGAAAGACGATGTCGTCAAAGTTAGTGGCAGCGCCGTGCTTGGGGCCTCGCTCTTCATTTGCAACGGTGGCACGCCGCCTGATGCTGCAGCCGAGGAGCTTATCAAAGCCTGGGCAAGTATTGACAATGAGTATGACCTACGAGCTGCCAGGGACGCCTTCAATGCTGACCCGCGTGCACGACCTGATGGTGGCCAGGTGACTCGAGGGAATGTCAAGCCGCAGATGCTTGTCGACCTTGCTTTGGCAGTCCGCGCCGCCTGTTGTGCCAAGAACTGGGCCCTAGCTATTTGCATGATTGCTCGGCTCGAGAGGTTTCAGATACCCCCTGGTCGAGGCCGACTGCTTCTGGACATATGCAAGGCTGAGTGCGATGTCTGGCAAGCCTGCAACGTTAAGAAGGATGACCCCACGTCCAAGATGCTGTTGTCCGCCGAGGAGCAGGCCAAGCGAGAGATTGAGACTCGGCATAGGGCGGTCAGACTATGCGAGCAGTGCATCATGACGGCCAGAAGGATTGAAGCTCCTGACCTGATTGAGGAGGTGGCCGTCGTTATGTGGAACATCTCCCGGGAGTTGATGTGCGATCAACACCGCTTCCGAATCCACAAGCCTCTGCAGAAGTGTTCTGAGCTGTTAGAAGAGATGGAGTCCAACAGGTTGATTCAATTGAGGGTTCAACTTCATTTTGAGGTGGCTCATTGTGAAGTCGCCTCTGACCTTCTGACAAAGGGCTCTTCTGAGTTCCAGCGTGCAAATACATTGGACTACACATTGGCAGATGCGGAGCTGCCAGATCCAGTGAAGCAGATCCTTGCTGATGATGGTGGCGGTTTCTGGGTTGCTGTTAAGGAACTTCCAGAAAGTTACCATAAGGAGTGTATATAATAATTAGTAACTAGTGTGGTTTTCCGAATATAGTTGGTTAGACTACATTACCAGAAGGAGTGTATGTAGTAAGTAGTAACTAGTAACTAGTATTTAGTCAGTTAAACTAAGTTCCTGAACAGCAACCCAGGTCTGGGCAGGGACCCCGCGCCATACCTGCGGCGCTTTGATGCTGCCATGGACAGCCACCTACACCTGCTATATTGGAAGACCACCCTCTACGAAGAGCCCACTGACCCGGCAGACCAGGTCATGCTTGTCTTAGATCAGGTCTCCAAAGTCACTGGTGCCAAGAATGAGAACGGGGAAATTCTTCCGCTGTCGGCAGAGAAGAAGAAGCTGAACTACAGCCTGTTGGTGCAGGCTTTTGCCAAGCTGGAGAGCTGTCTGGATGAGATGATTGCACCTGATAGGATGCAGCTGAGTGACACCTTCGAGCCACCCCCACGGCACATCTTGGACAAGGATAGTGTCCTAAGCCAGTGGATCAGTTTTGGCTTTATAGGTCTTTTACTTTTAGGGAGTTCGATTGTGCTTTCCATGTGAACCTTCATTTATCCTCCACAAAAGAAGCAGTTGGTTTCCGTGGGCATGCGGCAAAGTTGTGGACGTGTCATGGGGCGTTTAATAGCCAAACCCTTGATGTTTTGACACTTGGATCCTTCCACATAGGGTTATGTAGGGATTACATAGAGGTTAGATAGGGATAATGGAAAAGAAAATGGAAGCTACGCGTACTTAAAAGTTGCGAGTAACTGGTATGGAACATCGCTCCGTACTCTTTGTATAGCCCCAAATGTTCTAGTAGTTGGTCGTTTTCATATTTCTGTTACATTCCTGAAGTCCCTACTACAACCAGCAACATCCAAAGCCCGCAAGCCCTAGACTCTACAACCTAAATCTGCAAATCACAATCCGAAATTCGAAGCCGCAAATTCCAAAACCCTAGACCCAAAACCCCGAGCTCATAAACCCTGAACTCCAACCCCCTAAACCCTATACCCTAAACCCTAAACCGCAAACCCTAAACCCGAAAGCCTAAACTCTAAACCCTAAACCTTAAACCCTAAACCCTAAACCATAATCCCTACGCAGGAGTCGTTGAAGCCGCTGCCCCACCAGGCGCCCGCCACAGCTTTGACGGGCGGCAAGGCGGAGCCGCTGGATCAACGTTTTTGGTTCCCTTTTTGGGGTAAAGGGTATAGGGTATAGGGTTTAGGTTTTTAGGGTGTTTAGGGTTTTCGGGGTTTTTAGGGTTTTTAGGGTTTTTAGGGTTTTTAGGGTTTTTAGGGTTTAGGGGTTCTGGTGTTATAACCTGGATGTGTGAGGGCTATGCTTCAAGAGTTTCACGGACTTAGTACCCGTAATTGTTTGTGGGCTTAGGGGTTGAGATTTCAGGGATTCGGAGATTCGGGATCCATGTACTTTTGAGATGTTCAGGGGATCCCTAGGGGTCTTTAGGGTTTGAGGTTTAGGGTTGGGGGTGATCCATCCATGTCCCGAAATGAGTAATTGGAGAGTCTTGGAACTCTAGTGTTGGGAGATGGAGAGTTGTGGAATTATGGTTTCTTTTGAGGTATCCCACATATTAGGGGTTTACGTTATGATTGCTAGGGACGCCAGAATCTAAGGACTTTGGGAGGGACCCNNATGGGGACTACCTAGGGATATAGGGGTCATATAATGACTATATAAGGGTTATATATGGTAATGGGATTAAGGGTCCCTATTAGGGGTCCCTCCTAAAGTCCCTAGACAGAAGAGGGACCACATTTTTGACGACGTGGTATATGGGATTCCTCATCCAAGTACAAACGGAGCCTTCTTTTCTTCTTAGGGGAAGAGGGGCTGGGGAGAGGCTCTGCGGACTAAGTAAGTATGTTGTTATACTTTATAAAAGGGGTTCTGATACGGTTATAAAAAGTCCAACTTCAACTAGTGCACTTCTGACCTCGTGTTCCACTTCCTTACTAAGTTAGTCCCCTAGACCTAAACCCCTGACCCTAGATCCTGAACCTTGTGTATCCCTACAGCCTACTTGCCAAGCCCTCTGGGCAGTCAAGCAAGGATCGATGGGAAACCCATCCTTGACAAGCGGCCGCAGAGCGAATCTGGGTTCAGACGTGGGAGTTGTTCAAAGTAAGCTACACCTGAACCCTAAACCCTAAACCCTAAACCGTGTCGGTTTCCATAAATGAGGGGAGCTCGGATGTGGACCCAACAATAGCACATGTTTTCCTCAAAAAGCTGTTGAGTCTGCCCCTACTTGCCTACCACTGTTTAAAGCGCCCTTGAGGCCAACCCAGCTCTAGCACGGTTTCGTTTTCAAAGTCTACTGTACGGCATACTCCTGAAGCGGGACCCCCATTGTCAGGTTCTTTCTTGATACTCCTTCTTTCTCTTATCGATTCTAATTGGAGGCCCAGGAGGGGTACCGATATTACCCATTAACCATCGTAGGCCCGATAGGTCCCCTTTTATACATTAGTATACGTAGTTATAAGTCAGTTGCATCCAGAATTAGATCTGGGTTCCCTTACCCAAGGTCCCCCCAAATTCCCACGATTTAGACCCCAGGAGCGGGAAAAGACCATACAAAAAGCCAAGCAGATCGTCATGCTGATGTGCCGGTGTGGACTGGAGGTTCCATGGAAGGGGGGGAGGGTTTCGGAGATGTGGGTCATCATAGAGAATCTAAAAGGAAGCTAAACGGAAACTTGGGTAATATGGTGGCCATATGGGGATCATGTGGGCAATCAAATGCAAACTGGGGTATTGCCGCTAACCTGACCCAGAGAAAACCAGATCTGTTTTGCGTTTTTGGTCTACGGAAGGGGGGGGGGGGCCCAAAAAATAAAACCAGCGGGGTAGGGGTAGGACAAGGTAATGCAGCTTGTAGCACTAGTAGTACAAGCTATAAGCACCGGGATATTTCGGATATTAATAACTTTTGTTATTCTTGCCACCATTTTTTATTGCCGGTGGACCTACGTTGTTACAAAGCAAAAATGATATTCTGGCCCGTCGAGAATACATTCTTGCTACCCCTTTATTGGTAGGCCGCCTTCACTACTGGTAGGTTGAAAGTATTGTGGGTGTATATTATAGGGATTGAAATTGGAGAGTAAGAGGCTTTTGGCAACCCCAACCTGTACAGTGGATCATACGGCAGATCGACTATGATGTAATACTGCCGGGCATGTTTCAAATCTACCAAAGGAACTTATTCAGATCAACTAAGCAGCCATGGGAAAACCGTGCCTAGCAGTAGACATGTTTGAAGATATTGGGGTGTGCAGGTTTTCAAGCGCTATGGGTTGAATTGCGCTACACCCTGAAGACCCCCCAACAGATCTAAACACCGCAAACTCATGAAGCCACAGCCCTTAAATCCAAACCTAGATCTTATAGCCCTAATTCTAAATATTCTAAATCCCAATCCTAAATCCTCAGAGCTCCTAGGCCAAAGCTGCCTAAGGGGGACTACGGGGTCTCCCATGAGAGGCCTATCGAGCAGAGGAGGGCGAATTCGCTGTGAAGGTCTGCGCGAAAGCCATCGCTACTGCGGCCACACGCTTAAAGCAGTTTCGAGGCTCTAGCCGGTTTGGGGTATAGGTGCCCCCAGGGATCCAAATAGCCCAATGTAGGTAATATTGACAGATTTTGGGGCCAAATGTAAGTATTATTTGTATACTTGGATCCCCAGGGTGCTTGATCTAGTTCATAGGGTTTACGTCTGTTTATGTGGTTTATGGGGCACCTTCTCCTCGACCAACAGCCAGCTCCAGAAAATTGTGGAAGTCATCTTTAAATCCAACAAAAGTGAGCGCAGAGTGACTACGCTGAAAATGTTTCATTGTGGCTGTTATGAGGTCCAAGGGCCCTATGCTTACCAATAATACCCTTCGAGATTTAATGTTCGTTTATGGCTTCGTTCCCCACTACACCCCAAGGGACGCTGAGAAATCACGGACAAGCCCTCAGCCCCAATTACCCCCAATTAAGCCTTCGTAGACCCAGTTCTGCAGAACCCCTTTGGCGATAACCACCTTTACTCTTAGCTGCGTTGCTCTTAAAGGACTTTCAACTAAGTTAGGGCTAATGCAACCGCATAATCATGTACTGTGTATCCAGCTTGTGGTAGCTTATTTTCAGTTCCTTGAATCCCTATTGCGCATGTCATGTTACATGTTCATTTTCCATGTGTTCTCCATTACACACCAAGGCCCGCTACAAGTTTCCAATTGTTTAAGTGTGTGTTTCCACCTGATTCTGCATTATAGCAACTTAGCCCTAAGCCCTGGGCTCCAAATCCTGAACCCTGGCCAGTCGGGAACGAACAAACCAATTTCCAATTCCTATACCCTGCGTAACCCGTATATGACCCCTTACCTGTCGTCTCCTCAGGGAGCATTTTACACTTTTATTGTAGTCTATAATTTAGATTAAGCATCAAACATTAAGTTTTGCTTGTAGGTCTTGCGGGGTTGAAGTTACTAAACCCCCTAAACCCCAAACCTTAAGCCCAAAACCTTACATCCTAAACCTTGAGCATTTAGGGCTCTGACCCCATCCCCCCAAACCCTAAACCCCTAAACTCTAAACCCTAAACCCCTAAACCCCAAACCCCTAAACCCTAAACCCCTAAACCCTCAGGTAGATGCCTTCAGCTTCGGGCCAGCACCCATCGAAGTTGAAGGTGCCATTTTGCTGGCCTCCAGCGCCTACACCAAGTCGTTGTGCTTGTCCCTTGGTCTATACGAGAGGGTGTTTTAGGATTTAGGGATTGGGGTTTGGGGCTTAGGGTTTACTTAGACCCCAAAAGGTAGGCAAAATAATAGCCCAAAGCCATTAAAACTAGCCCAAAAGGCCATTGTTCTACATACTTTTGGGGTCCAGGTAGGGCTTCGGGTGGGGGGAGCGCCTGTTTGACATTAAGGGTTGAGGGTTTAGGGTTTAGGGCAAGTCCCCATCAACATTAACTTGAAACTTATCATCCCGCCGTATTTAACTCGCGGAGCAGACTCATCATTCCGCCTTATAGCAACCCTAGAAATTCAAATAGACCAATGTAGGAAATATTTACAGTCTTCGGGGCACAATGTAGGTATTATTTGTATACTTGGGTCCCTAGGGCAACCTTAAACCCCAAACCTGAGGCCTAAACCCCTAAACCTTAAACCCCAAACCTGAACGAGCCGCAGCCCGCTGGCGTCCTGATTGGTTTGGGCCTCGTGATTGAGGTTCCCCCCCCCCCCAGTTCTCCCATGGACTCTTTAGCGCTGAGATTGAACCGATTGCGGGGAACATACTGCACGAATCTGTAGGGGCCTAAGTAAAAAACAAAAAGCTCTAATAGTTAGAGAAATTATAGGGATTATATGGTTATATAGGGATAATGGAAGAGAAAATGGAAGCTACATAATAGTAAGTTAGGGTATATAGGGTTATAGAATTTGAGGTTCATTATCCAAGCAACCTGAGAACAGAATATTGATAAGCTTTGGACTTGTACACTGTAGGCATGGGGGTGTTTACATGATAACTGGGAAATGCCTGCCGCAAATCAGAAACCCGACACCATAAGCCTTGCGCCCTCAGGGTGTAGAGTCTACGGCTTTTAACCTTCGAAACCCTTTGAATGCCCCAAACCTCTGAACGGCGCAACTTATAGATCAGGGACCATTTAAACATAAAGCCCCTAAACCCTAAACCCTAAACCCTAAGCTGCGTAGATCAATGACGATCCAGGTCTTGGGATGTCGAGGATTTGGGGCTTCTGCTCCCAGGTTGCAATAGCTGCTTCTGAATTTTCAGGGGCGCACTTATGCCCAGCAATAAAGGCTTCAGGAGTGTCAGCCAATTGGACGTCCAACAGGCTTTTGTGTGTAGGGTTTAGGGTTTAAGGTTTGAGACAGTGATGTGTTGAGATTTGAGGGTTGCATTTATGCGAGACGGTTTGGGAGTTGTCATGAAGACCCTCCCTTCAGAAACAAAATTGGCACGATTTTTGGCATGCCCGAGCTCAGCAAACTGAGTCCCTCTGGTTAGAGTTTAGGGGATATACGGTTGTATGACAGAATATGCCCCACTTTACGCGCCCTTCCCGATTGCTGACACCTAAACTCAATGAGAACGCTTCGGGGCGTGTAGGTCCTGGCATTGGGCTTCCGTGTGCAAGCTTCAATAAGATAGCAGTCAAGAGGGTTTTTTGTGCATCTCCTTATCAAGTAGGGCCCATCAGGGTCTCGAAGAGAGGGCTGACCCGCGACTCACAGTGAACTAGCCAGCAGAAGCGGGAGGCCGGGAGGCACAGGTTGTGACTGGGCATCGTGTGAGAAAGATACTGGGGACTCGTACATGTGGTTTACAAGAACACGGAATTTGAAGATGATCAGAAGATGCACGACGGGCAACAGACTCGTTATTGAATTTTTGTGGGCAGCTGCTAAATTAGCCTGGCCAGCAACTATAGCGGCAGTATAGGAGAAGCCCAGAATGCTAATGTTTCATGTCCTGGTGTTCAAGGTATAAGCTACTTTGGGAACCCCAAGAATGTAGTGGGAATATACGGGAGTATACCTACCAGGATCCTCATAGTCTACTAATTCCTACTAGGCTCTCGTGGGTCCTTCAATTTCGGGGTTCCCATGACAGTCCCTTTAGGGAACCCACGAGGGTTTGGGGAACCCCTGAGGATGGGTTGAGTTGTACAACTTGTCGCACGAGATCACTACAAGTAGGATCTTGGTAAAGCTTCGAGACCAGAAATGCAGGCAGGGCATGAAGCTATGATTTCAGGATATTCCTGGGAGAATTCACGCGTGTGTCTCGTGTGCGTCTTGTTTGCATGGTACGACCCGACAAATGATTAGATTGAGAATCAGGGCCAGGATGAACTCCGCCTCCTCCCCCTCGCTTGAGCAGAAACGCCCAGTTAGAAGCTCAAAGAACATCAACGGATGTGCGTTTTTGCACCTGGGTCCTGCCAAGCAATGCTGCTCTTCAAACAGCACGTGTAATCTGAAGGCGGATCGTGAATTCTAAAGAACGCGCCATGCCACATCCAGAACCCTGGCCCCCAAGGAATGGCATCGACGAAGAGATCCCTGAAGAGAAGGAGGTCGCGCGGATTCCATGTCTCAAACGTATATTCTTCTTGGAAGTCTGTGCTTGGTCTCGTTGAGATGGTACGGGTAGATCTTGCGGGGATGTGGAGGGACAAAGTTGTTTTGTGGATCTTGTGGCTCAAGGTCGAATCCGAGTTGAAGAGGTTTAAAGTGCAGGGCAACAAAACCAAGTAGAACCCTAGACCCTAAACCCTTAGATGAATGTATGTTCACAACGGACAAAAGGCTCCAAGCTCGCCACTTCTGGATTACCCATCTTATGTATATGAGCTATAATGCAAAGTCCTGGGCGGGGGGTTATATACGAGACTTTTATAAGAGTTATTTAGGGGGGATACTAGGACTTGCGACTATAGCTCAAACGCGTTGGCATTTTGCATCTCGGTTCGGCATTCCGCTGGGAACTGGATAACGGCCATGGATTGAAAGAGTTGGAAAAAGATAAGCCCAAGTTACTTCTGCAGTAAGAGCAGAACGTTTACTCCAACATGGCGAACCGGATCAGCGATTTTTTGTCAAGGTAGAACACAAGATTAAATACAAGCCGAGCGGGATGATTGGCCGTGGATTATGCATGCCACATATAACCCAGAGGGTCCATGTACCCAATAACTAGGTACTTGGGATTTGGGTAATAGTATCTATAGTACAGGTTTTGGGTAGGTATATGATTATTGGGTACTTGGACCCTTAGGGTAAGCCGGCGCTCACCTCTCTTTGATGACTGCTGGTCATAGTATTGCTATCCCACCCTCTCAAAGCCCCTAAGGCCCTAAGAGGTCACAAAGTTTATTGGCTACCCTCAAGATATGGAGACCTCGCCCACTCTTGCTCCCCCACAACCACAAGACCGTGAGAGATCCACGGTTCTTGGGTTTGCATGCAAGAACATGAGTGCCCCGAACGTCCAACAAATGCAGATTTCCTGGCCCCCACTCACCCCAGGGGCTCAGGGTCCTAACCATTGGTTCTATAGGTTGGGTTTAGGGTTTAGGGTTTAGGGGTGTCCTGGCAACATTTTTGCTTGTCCACACGCCACAACTTGGAGAGGGAGGGTCAGACGCCACATAAGTCATATGAGTAGTATTTTACTTGGGGATACTATGGTACCCAATATAGAGTAAGACTATATCCTCCTTTTGGGTATAGTATCTTTATATAAGGAATTATTATCTTACTAGGTTCAACCACCAAAAACAAGCGCTACTCATATGATAGTCCTAGTTATCCCCAATATCAACCTTGTTCTTAAGCCCCCTCGCCTGGAGAAGATCACAAGAGGTCCCGATGTTTTGGCTTCCTCGTGTTGGGGCATCCAATCTCAGCACACTGGCTTCCCCGAAGTCGGAAACGTCGAGAAGTGCCTTTTTTGTTGCATCCCAAACTTTAAAAGCACTCCGATCCCGATCATTCAAACTGAATCAACTTCCGTGAGAATTCGATCCATTCCTGGTTGGTCCTTGATTCTACAGAACAACTTCATGAACTATGAAAATGCTTTAATGAACTTCCTCATGGATTTCAGGCATGTTTGGATGGTCCTTTCTTCTGTATAAGACTTAGCCGGATGTTTTAGACCTTAGAACGGGCCATGTGGACTTCCACAAATGTGCGTATGGCTCGTAAGTCTATACTCGTGCGTTCCTGGAAGGTTGTTGATCTTGGTCTTATTCTGAGCTTAATTGCAAACAAATACAAATCCACAAGAATTCCGGCCCGTTCTTGGAAGGTACATTGTTGTATATCCCTAAGGGTCCAAGTACCCAATAATCATATACCTACCCAAAACCTGTACTATAGATACTATTACCCAAATCCCAAGTACCTAATTATTGGGTACATGGACCCTCTGGGTATGGACCGTCTGGAATATTTTTTTTTCCAAATTCAGGTCGATCTTGGCTCATTGCAGGAAGGTTCGTGAGGCTGTAGCAAAAAGAGTTGAAAACTAACTAGGCCCAAGTGGAACAGGGTTCAGGGTTTAGGGCTTGTCCTGGGTGCTATGATTATAAAGCCTAGGTAAAAACTGATCGCATTCAACCCGACTTCCGCGCATCCAGCAGCATCCCTGACTTCTTGTAGTAAACAAATGAAACTGGGTCCCTGGTTCAAGTTACGTATCACGCTGCTAGAACGTCCTGTGCTCTTGCTAAAAATATGGTGCGAAACTAATTCCATTTCAGAAGAAAACTCCGCGGGTTGTTAGAGGGTACTTGCTGTTTGTGAGGCTGAAAGCAATTCCAAGCCACATGTGCTCACCAATATTCATTTGTTTGTGCGGCTCCTGCAAAAAAAAGGGTGGATTCATGGGTCGGTGGGCGCCGCAGGTACATCTGTTGCGCCATATTTAGCTCTCACTTTGGACACACTTTGAAGTTCGCTGTATGACCCCAGATGTTCCACCCTAGACTCTTAAGCCCCAAACCTTCCACTCCAAACAATAATGCTAACATGTTGCAAATTTGGCCAGGAGCCTGTGGAAGAGATTCCAGACGACGGCAGTGAAAGCGAGGATCTTCAAAGTGCCAGCGTTTTGCGCTAGAGAGCTCATCAATCAGAATGGGGCTTGAGCGAGGTTTGCATCGGGATCGATGCCTGCCGGCTGTAACATGCCATGCCCATGCCATGACGAGCATTCCGTCAGCAATGGGGATGTTCAGGCTTCGGAGCCGTCGTGTTGGTGGGACGGTGATAGCTCCTACACTTGGCATGAGTTCACGGGATGTTTATATCGAAGCGTATCATACCCCGTTTGGGTTGTTGCTAGGGAGACTGAATTATTAAAGAAAGCAGAATACAGATATAATTACGGTGAACAGTGAGCTTTCCACATGCCTGCAATTTCTAGTGAAAAGACCTCAACAGCAACCTAGCCGTTGACGTAGTAGATACTTTAATGGGTATCATGCCGCAATTAGGGATCCCTTGTCCTTGATTGAATGGCAGGAGCAGTTTCGGGAGTTGACGCCCGAGGACCCGTTTCAGAACTTGCTTTAGCTGATGAAGTTTAAGGGCTTTGACGTCAGAGGCACGTTATTTCCATAACCTTGGTTTTCTTGAGCCCTAGGCCTTAAACAGTAGTTTCCATTTTCTCTTCCATTATTCCTATACATCCCCTGTACCCCCATGATATCCCCATATTTAGGGGGACTGGGGGTGAACCCTGCACTTGCTTCATGATATCGATGTTGCTGAGGGATTCCAGACGTTTTCCAAAATCTCCCGAAGGTTCTAAATGCAGGGACCCCTTGCATGTGAAGGGACTTGATTGGGAACCCCAAACAGGGAACCCCAAGAATATTGTAGAAATATAAGAGGAATATACTTACCAGGGACCTCATACAATATTCCATTATATTCCTATTATATTCTTGGGGTTCCCTGTTTGGGGTTCCCGTAAAGTCCCTCTAGCATGGTGTCTTCTCAGAGCTTCCTTAAGTTCGAGCAAGCAAGTGCAGCCGTGGTACCGTAAGAGCCCAAACCCTCACACAACCAGGAGGATCTTCCTTTGGTCCTGGCATGTTACTTTCAATATAGTCCAAAACCTACACCTTAGACCCCCAATACCTCTAAACCCTACCTGTACCCTCATAAAGCCATAACCCAAACATGTTCGGCTCCTACGTAGTGGGCAGCCCTGCCCTGTTCCAGGAGAAAGCAGCCATCACGGAGACGAAGCGAGAAATGATTAGGCAGGGTTGTTGTTGAGGAACTTAAGTCAAGTTGCCATGATGTGGATATGTAGGAATTTAACATGCTTTCTCCATGGTGGAAACCGAATAAAACTCCCATGTATGTAAATACATACATACATACTTCGGTGCCTAAGCCCTCCGCGCCATTTACATGTATGTATATGTGACTGCTGTATACCTTCCATATGCTGCCTATAAAATCCGGGCAACCCTACAGAACGCCTACATAACACCACCCTATAACCCGAAACTCTGAACCCTAAATCCTAAACGCTAAATCCTAAGCCCTGAAAGCAAAACCCTAACCGCCTTTCACGGGATTCAAGCTGAGCTTGGGCATGGTCTTGCTTTCAGCGCTGCTTAGGGTTGTTGAGGGTTTAGGGCTTAGGGGTTCAGGGTTTAGGATATAAGATTTAGGGTTTAGGATATAGGGTTTAGGGTTTGTGGGTTTGTGGGTTTGGGGCTGGGGTTGAGGGCTTAGGATGTAGGGTTTAGGTTTCAGGGATTAGGGTTTGGGGTTCAGGGTTCGGGCTTGGGTCTTAGGGCTGACTGTAGGGTTTACGACGTTGAGGCTTCAGGGATTGCAGTTTAGGGTTTAGGGTTGAGGGATTGGGCTTTAGCTTTTAGGGTGCTAGGTTTATGGGGCTTCAGTACACAAGATCACTGGGAGGAATCATCAAGGGGGCCCTTGAAACTGGATTGATGAAGCGTGAAAAGCCCAGTTAGTCAAAATTATGGGTGATGATGTAAAAGGGTATGCGCCGCCAGGGTGATGAATCCCCATGATCGTTGGTAGGATTTGGCTTCTTTTGGCTCTTGCTGCTGCTAGTACTGTCAAGAGCAGCTCGCTGATGATTCAGCATGGTGATAGTGGTAGTGACAGCACTGCAGTGGATACTGAAAATCCTGCATATTCCTCAGTACTTCACAGTATGCCTTGGGAACTATGGTACTGTAGTATGTTAAGGTCACGCAGGATTTTCATATGAAGACCTGGCAGTGTGGTTCGCAGCTGCCCCGTTCATGATAGACACTTTGGTGTTTGTAAATCTGCCATGGTAAAGGAAGCCCAAGGAGTTCAAAAACAGTCCGTTCAAACAATAAGAATCAAGAGGAACTAGGTAGGTTCCGAACCAATGGATGTTCAAAACACGCTGACACGTGTGCACAAGTCTGTTGGTATAGCTTCCAAGAGGTTTTTGTGAGTAACCCTTTTTTCACCCCATATGATGTATTGCCTTATTCCTTACTACTCGTACCATAATTACTAAGAATAGAGGTGGCAATAATAGTACTAGCAATATAGTCCATGTGCCTAGCCAGGAGCATCCTATTCGGGTTGGCGAAGAGCCAAGAGTTCGGGCAGTACTGGATGGTGGCCAACGGTCTGGTGCCCCTTTTGACGGAGGTTTGCCGGTTGGAGCGTTGGCTGTTCAGGGTGCTCTTGGGTCAAGGTGTTGAAGGTTAAGGGTTAAGGGTGTAGGCCTTAAAGTTCTAGGGTCGAAGGTTCAAGGTTCAGGCGGAGTGGGCCACAGTTGTAGTTGCTAGACGCCTTCGAGGGGTTCCCAGAAACGAGGGGCCTGGCTATGGTCTTGGGACTTTGGATGTGATTGGTCTCCATGATGCGTTAGTGATCCGGAGCGTAGATGACATCGATGGATGTGCGGAAGCAGGCAGCCGGATGTTTCTTAAACAAACGCCAGGAAGTCGCCGAAGTCTGATCTTTCCACAGTGCTCTCAAGACGGAGTTTCCCCTTCAGTTCTACCACCAAAAGAAGCAAGGCTCACAGAGGTTCCAGTTTGGAGCTCTGGTAGTTGTCCTGACATTTACGGGCGGGAAGAAATACTTTGCTGCATTCCCTGCCCACTGAGCAAACCCTTGTAGTCCGAGTTGGGCACTGGGCTATGAGACTATGAAACCATAAGCCTCAAACCCTCAAATTCACTTATAATATAGAGTTCGCCCTGCTTGAAACTGAGTTTCAAAGCCCAGTTGAAGCTATCGTCAGTCCCTTCAATCCCAGAATGCTGAAGTGCTGAAATCCAAAGCCCTAATCCCCCTGAGCGATTTGCAGTCATCCATGTGCTTTAAGTCCCTAAGCCAGGTACATTTCTGGAATTTGCACTTGGACATGATATGGTACAGCTTCTCGCAAGCATGGATTTTTCGTGTCAGGCCTTTGCATTTATGTGGATATTATGGAGGCATAGGGTTTAGGGATTCGTGTTCAGAGATTAGGATGTAGGGATTAGGGTTTCGGGATTCGAGTAATTAAATCAGCGGATTTTTTTTGGGTGTTCCTATGGTAAGGGATATAGATATAGTATTTGGGGAAATATAAGCGTCCCCATTCAAGGGATTTACCATACGGTTTTCAAATTTGAGTGGTAACTCTTGGGGTTTGTGGGAAGATGGCCTGTACCAAGCGTGTTTCTTTTCTTGTGGCTATCACGTTGACCGACCCCAACTGGAACCTTGACATGATGCTTGTGAACATTCAGTGCGGTCACTCACACGTCACTCCGCATCCCAACCTCGGTCCTATCTTCTGCATACTTGATGTACTGCCTGGCTGTAGGGGTGCTGCCAGTTCTTTGTGAAGGAGCTCCCAATCCCGGACTTTTGAGGATGACGTCCCACGCCTTCAGGCCTAAACGAATTTAGCCTTGAACCCTCAGCCAACAACATGCGCATTTTCCATAATCCTTCCTGCGGGGACTGCCAACTGGAATCCCGAAGTCTTGGAAAGGCCTTAAAGGGACTTTCCTGAAATTAGAGCACCCAAATATAGACCCCAATATACTACCGTAGAATCCTTATTCTGAAGACCCCACAATGATACCCCCAATTCTGGGAAGCTTCCCCAAATTAGTGTACCCCTATATGACCCCCAATATACTATAATCCTTATCATAGGTTCCCCAAAAAGGAAAAAAAGGGTACCCCTAACTCTGGGAAAAAAACCTTATACCCTAAACCCAAACACCCTAAACCTTAAAGTCTAACCGTTAATTAAAACTCAAGTCAGGTCACGAGGAGCCAAAGTTGCTGAAGCGCACTTTGCAGGCAACAAGGGGACTTCTCAAGAGTTTAGGGGTTTAGGGTTTAGGGTTTATGGTTGCGACCCTTGGGGACTTGAGGATAACATGGGTTTCAGGGTTTAGGGTGAAGGCCCTTGGGGACTTTAGGATAAAATGGTTAATGAACCCTCTTTACAATGCTCTCCCTTGCTTCGCATCCACAGATCGGATTTTCCCATGATGCATAAACCCCCTCCTTTCAAGGGCCTAAATCTTAGGATCCCCATTACAATTCCTAGTCAGGGGAGGGGTTTTATTCATGAGGGGTCTGGGTTATCATAAGTAGACTATGCGGTTCCTGATTTGGGAAGCTCGCACCTCCGTTTTTTAGGTGCCCAGGGTTGCAGGATGTTTCGGGCAGTGCGTTTGGAGGCTTAGGGGTAGAGCGTTGAATGAATTCCGACAGTGCCATACGGCCACCTTTCCAAACACAAATTTTCACATGCACACAACCATCGGGCGTCTATGTTTGCAGGACCCCTTCACACCCAACCCTAGGGCGGGGGGGGGGTCGGGGCGGCCGAAAAATCTCGCGTGAACGCAACTTACGCAAACATCATACAAGAACGTTCACGTTCCTGCGTCCATCACACATCGTCAAAACCCTGAAATTTTAACCAAGACCAACGGACCCCCGAAAAGACAGATTTCCCGTCTCCTTTGACAATCCAGCACCCTGCTGAGGTCGGCAGAGCATAGCATCCCTTAAGGGGACCAAGGCAAAAGAAAAGCCGTCGGGGCTTGGGGTTATACAGGGTAGACTATTCTTACCACTACTAAATGAATGATATACACTCCCGGAAACTAACATGGAAACCCAAAAGGGCCCTATAAAGGCTACAGTCCTTCAAAAAGGGGGCTATATGGGTTTCCATGTTAGTTTGGGGGAGTGTACATAAATCACGTAAACCAAAAGCGCGCTCCGCAGGAGTACCGGGCGGCCCTCCAGGAGATCCAAAAGTATCTCACGGGTCCGACGGCTTTGCCGGATAGCAGCTGGTCTGCTTTAAGGTAGAGGTAGGGCTGAAGTCGTGGCAAATAGGGGTCATATAGGGATGATTTAGGGATAGTGAAAAAGAGAAGAGAAACTACTATTTAGGGTTATATAGGGATTATAGAGATTATATAGGGATGATATAGGGATAATGGAAAAGAACATTGAAATTACTATTTAGGGTTCAGGGTTTAGGGATGAGGGTGTAGGGGTTAACAGGCGTATAAGGGGACACCAAGATAATTCAGATAATTGCCATGCTTCCTTGTAGAGTTTTCAGGGACGAGGTCGGTGTTTGGTTAGTAGGGGCTGGAGGAATGGATCCTTAAGTCGTCGCTGGCATTCATTCTAGTAGTCCCTATCACCCATTCCTTTGTTTCCTTACCCTAAACCCTAAACTCTAGACCCTAAACCCTAAAGTCCTTAACCTTGCAGCTCCAAAGCACAGGCCCGTGCCCTCTACTCATCAAAGCACCTACCAAAAAACAAATCCAGTGTTCAGTATCATAGACTTCGCATGAAGACTGGGTATCTCCTGAGGGGGAGGTGAACTTCATAGCTTTGATTCAAGATTGAGTTGAAAGCAACTTAGGGTGGATCGGCCCTCTTCCCTCCAACCCCTAAATCCTTTTACCCTTGTCTTAAGGGCCAGCAATATGAAACGTGAGTAGCCTGGCAGTGGTGCGTGAGACTTTACAGCAAAACCCTGCAGCCGATGTCCTTGCAACCCCTTATTCTTTAGTTATAAACCATACTCCTACCGGCAAAGTAAGTAAATACTGGCCAAAGCCTTTAAACAATGTTGAACAAGGCTTGAGTTTTACATAGTTCGGGGGTCCAAACACTGCTAAAGCTTTCGGGTCAACTTATAGTCCCCCTTAAGTAGATAGAATATGGCTTTGGGTACATTATAATAAGATCCCCATATACCCCATATTCTATCTACTTAAGGGGGACTATAGGAAAAGGCAACTTGCAACCTAAGGTGAAATGAAGCCGGAACTTGCTGCCGGCCTCACGCTTGCCCACATCAACGCGAACGTGGCTGTGACCGGGATCCGAAAGAGCAGATTCTTCAGAGTTACTTGGGGGGGTTCCCAAAATTAGGGGTATTTTAGCATTTTGAGGTCTATATTGGGGCCCCCCCTCTAGGGAAACTATTTTGGGCCCTTCCTTGTAGAGAAGCTCAACAAGTCCTCCTTGGTTTTAGCGGCCGAGCTCGAAAGGCTTGCGCAGGAGGACGCTCCATTCTCCCAGCCATCCCTAGTCTTATTGTGTAGACCGCAATAATGGATGGGCACCCTATTGGAATCCTACACGTTTCTCTCAAAATATCAAGGCGAAGCCCAACCTCAAAGAACTCCGACCAGAAAACCTCCAGATGGATGGATCCTTTCCATGTTCGTTTCCATTGTCCCTATAGAACCCTAATATTATACTTAATAATCCCTATGTTAGCCCAGTATAAAAGTTTCCATTTTCTTTTCCATTATCCCCATATATAGCCCCAATATCTTAGGAGGACCCCCCACCCTGTAATAGTGGTATAAAAGGAATATAGGAGGACCCTTACATAATCCTCATTATCCAGGATGGTCACTATTACTGGGTGGGGGGTCCACCTAACCAATATCTATATAGTAGCTTCCATGGAGAAACTTGAGGTGGGCAACCTCACGGTCCTTCAGACGGATGAGCTGACCGTGGTGTAGCTTGGATGAACATGTTTTTATAGGGATTCTATAGGGGCAACAAAAGGATAATGGAAAAGAAGATGGAAACTGCTAAAATGGGTTAGATAGGGATTATAGGGATTCTATAGGGGCTATATAAGCGTAATGGAACAGAAAATGGAAACTACTAGAATGCGTTAGATCGGGATTATAGGGATTATATAGGGGCTATATAGGGGTAATGGAAAAGAGAATGGAAACTACGATTTAGGGCTTAAGATTTGCCATAGTTCACTCAGAATGGCAAAGGCAATGACTACAGCACCGTTGTGATGGTAGTAAGTAACATCCACAATGACCACTCCTCCAGACACAGCACGGTGCACGTTTCCGGCTTTTTCTTTGGTATTGTGTTCCTGGGGATGTCTCAACACGGGAGTCCTTGGAATTCGAAATCTGCTGGCAGGAGATACTACCTAGTTTCTGGTAACCTCTACCCCCCAAATAACGCCATGAATATATATATATATATGTATGCATATGCATATATATATATATATGTTTGTATCTGCATATGTATAAATGTATATGTATATGTATTTATATATATATATATATATATTAGGGTCGGGGTTGGGGTTGCCACAATCCCTACGTCAAGGAAGCGGCTCGGTCCGCGCGAGCGCAAGGATATCCTGGCCAGGGTGGCCATGCTTTGCAAGGAGCTCCAGAGCCCCAGAAAGGTTTAGGGTTCAGGGTTAAGGGTTTTAGGGTTTAGGGTTTAGGGTTTTAGGGTTTAGTACCATTACTGAGGGCTTGGGGGCGGATTTTTGGTTTTGAAATTTGAAAGGAAATTTGGGAACCCAAAGTAATGGTCAGTTTATATGGGCTTTAGGGTTTAGGGTTTGGGGTTCAAGGTGGTAAGGCCGATAATGATGGGAATGCAACCCACTTCAACCAGAGTTTTCCATGTAGCTTCTTCTTGAGCAGTACATAACCTACTTCTTGTCGTAAGAACACAAATCCACAACGAACAACGTATCGCGAAGGCACGGGGGGCGGGGGGTGCATAGGGGCGTTGAGGCAAAAACGATGCAAGCCATAGGAATCATTGCAATATTACGCATTATGCATGTCTAGTACGGATAACAACCATGATGCCATCAATGTGATCATATGACTTCCGGTCCTCAGGCGTAAAGACTTAGTAGCGGTGACAGGCATCACTTAACGACTCACACCCATCAGCAGCGCGGCAGCCAGTCATGTTTAACGCGCACAGCGCAAGTTGGGTGTTGCTTCTGGTTTTCAAACTTGCTGCTATCAGATATTATGTTCATCTGCGGTGCTGTTGATGGAAGAAATCCTGCACCACCCTGAGTCCTCCAAATCCCTGCAATTAGCACACTAAACGTTACAGTCGCCAGGAAGTTTGGGGTTGAAGGTGCTGTTGCAACATCCCCAAACCCGAAGCCCTAGACCCCAAAACCCTACACCCTAAAACCCTAACCCCCTAAACCCTCCTACACCCTAAAACCCTACACCCTAAAACCCTAACCCCCTAAACCCTCCTACACCCTAAAACCCTACACCCCAAAACCCTAACCCCCTTAAAACCCTCCTAAGCCCTGACCCGCCGTGGCCAGGAGAACGACACGCCATTGCCGGACGTTGCCAAGCTGCGGCCTGCTCGGCTCGAAGCTGTGCCTCCTGCTGGTTTTTCTCTTTTCTTTAGGGGGGGTTAGCTGGGTAGGCCCCTGGGATATTTAATATTTCCCTAATGGATTTGATAAGGGACCCTATATACTAATATTTTTCAAAGGGTTTTAGGGACCAACCCAGTTAGTAGGTAATAAGGGAATAGAATGCTCATATAGTAGTGATAGTAGTAAGAATAGTAGCAATAATGGTGGGGAAAATGTGTGTATTATAAAATATATAGATATATATATATATAGATATAGGGAGTGTATAAGGATTATATTCCCTTATTCCCTACTAACCACAAAGTATTTTTTAGAGAGTGTTCTCTGGCTGAATCTGTTCCGGTACTCATTTAGCAGAAATCCCTAGAACCCCACAGCCCGATGTAGGGTTTACGTAGGCTTTAGGGTTTAGGGCCCGCTGTAGGTATTTTCTGTGTGCTTGGATCCCTCGGGTATTTGTTTGTAGAGTATAGGGGTTTAGACTTGAGGGATTCAGGGTGTAAGGGTTCAGGGCATGAGGGATCCAAGCACCCTTAAATTCAGGATTTTGTAGGGGTTTGGGGCTTAGGTTTTTGTATGTGGGTAGTCAGGCTTTTAGCGGAAGGAGTTGGCGGGAGGGTCTTGGTTAAGAGATTCATTTAGCTGCTTAGGCACACTTCGTTCTCTGGGCTTCCTAAAATATTTCGAAGTGTATTCTGGGGAGCTCAACAGGACGGTTTTTGAGGCAGAAGAGTACCAAATGATTCATAGAACAGTTAAGCATTGAGGTGATCTCCACACCTCACAATTAGATGAAGAGAGAGACCGCAAGGAAAATGGTGTTTGTGTGAGGGTTCTTTTTATTCTTTGCTGCGTGGGTCTGAAACACGATAGGGGAAGATAACAGGGCTACGCTTGGGAGACCGTAAGCAATCTTAATTGAACTGGACAATGGAAGGGCAGGATGTGTGATTGCATAATCCAGGCTGCTGTAGTCAGACAACTTTGGGAGTTTGAGTTGTCAGGTCCATGGGTGTGTAATCCATGGGTGTGTAAGGCGGTTAAAGCTAGCCTTGTACCGAAAACCAGGGTCTGATCAAATTAGGGTTCATCCAGGCCTTGATTAGGTGTAACAAGGCTTTGTGGGTCCTTCGCACAAGTGCCCCGCGGACCCCAAAGCTTTCTGTGATCTTCATGTCTAGGAGCTGTCAGGCGGATATTTTCTGAGGGGCCAGCCATCCTTCAATGGCACGACAACGACAGGGTAGCCGAACTGTAAATTGAGCGTCCAAGCGCAAATGCAGAAACCACTACGAAGCACGCAAAAGAGTACAGTCCCCCTTAAGTAGATAGAATATGGAATATATGGGGATCTTATTATGATATGCCCGCAGCCATATTTTATCTACCTAAGGGGGACTGTGGGACTATGGTTGGCTGCTGGGCTTCCCAGCAGTCTTCACTTGTCACAGTTGAGTAGTATTTCATTTGGGCATACTATGGTACCCAATATAGAGTAAGATTATATCCTCCTTTTGGGGTATGGTACTTTATATAAGGAATATAATCTTACTGGGTTTAACCACCAAAATGAACACTACTCATATGGAGACCCACACAACCTGTCCAATTGATTTGGAGCAAGGGAGTGAACCCCTCCAATTATCATTGTATGCTCCCTCTAAACACCTTCAGGATAGAACTTGAACACACTGCTCCACTCCCTCTCAGACGTCCGTCAGTAATGAGGAAGCCTGAAGAGAGCCACCGATACTGTCCGCTTTGAACCCTCACAGAACTCTAGCATAAAAGGTCCCAAAACCCTGCTAGAATCAAGTAGGCCTCTACAGTGCCATCGCCAAGAACCCCTATGTAAACCCTGCTTACGTTTCGTCGTCTATCTTCTTCTCCATTTGACTTTCCATTCCTCTAATTATTTTGGCGCCTACACCCTACCCCGTTTATCTCCTAGAATCCCGGTAGACCGTTTCAACTACCGTTTCAACTATCCCTGAACAATCCCTAGACTTCCCTAGTAGCACCATCAGGTAAAGCCTCACCCCTAAACCCTAAAACCCCTAAAAACCCTAAACCCTTAAACCCCTAAACCCTAAAACCCCTAAACCCTTAAACCCCTAAACCCTAAAACCACTAAAACCACTAAAACCCTAAAACCACTAAAACCCTACACCCTAAAACCCTAGGACCCTAGCGGCTGGATCAGGTACCTGCCGCAAAAGACAAGAAAGGCGGAGTCCTCAAACACAGCGATTTGGGGGTGGTTTTTCCAAAAAAAACAGGATTTAGGGTTTAGGGTTTAGAGTTCCTCCCAAACATGTATATAAGGTTTGTATAGGGATTGCATACGGATGTGTATGTTTAAGGGTTTGGGGCGTTGAGGGTCTCCAAAAAATTGGGAGGCCGCTCCTGGGCATCCCAACCTAAGGACGTTTCTCGTTGGAGCGTTTGGGTGACAAGCCGCAACCCAAAACCCTCCAATCCGCTTCCCCACATGAAGTACTTCAGTGGGAAGGAATCGGGGGGCTTAACAGCAATCCCGCCTGTGACTTTTCATATGCTTTTACCAATTCTACGCCTTACAGGGCGAATGCCTAAACCCTATACCCTAGTTCCTAAACTACCCCAATTCTGGACACTGGGGTATTTATTGGTGTTTTCGGGCCATGGCCTTTAAATCCTGAGCGCCGACACGCATTTCTGATTTCGAGGAGTCAGGATTACTGCGCAGTCTCCCGTAGTAGAAGCATAAGGCATTCCCTATAGTTGTCTTTTGTCCATCTTTATCAGCAATTAATCTGCTATTGACCAGATTTTGCAGAATGTTTGTAAGCTGGCCAAACTATGCTAACATGTAGCGACCTCACCCGACCTGGGTCAATGATGCCCTGTGTAGCTTCAGGCTTTGCGCTTTGCTAGTGTTTGGATTTGGCCCCAAAACCCAACCCCAAACCCCCTAAACCCTGAAAACTAAACACCCTAAACACCCTGAACCCTAAACACCCTAAACCCTACACCTGCAGGTATTGTATAGCAGGAGTTTGTCCATCTGCAGAGCCGCAAACTCCACCAAGGCGCGCCGGAAGTTACGGATCCGAGTGACCTCCAGGACCTTCGCAGATGTGTGCAAACTCTCCAAAGCTAGAGGTTTAGGTTTGTAGGGCTTAGGGCTTAAGGTTTAGGGTTTAGGCCGCTGCTTTGTCGGCTTTCTTGGGATGAGACTAGGATCCTGGTGTAGAAAATTCTGCAGGTTACCCCTAGCAACTTTTTTTAGGGACCCCATACTCCCTTTAAAATTCCTACATATCTCTAGCGGCCCTGAGACACCTCCATCTCATATGTGGATGCTTCTAGGCACTTCTTGATCAGCCCGCACTTGGCTTGGCCTGGGGGTTCGGTCCAATGGGTGGGACGCAGTTGGTCTCACTAAAACGGTAAAACCCTAAATGGCCGTTTTCCTAAATAGGGGACCTCAATATAGACCCAAAATACCAAACCCCTCGGTAATTAATTCTGGGGACTCCCAGAATGGTAATGAATGGTACTAGCTACCTGCGGCTTCCACCCTACTCCTTCAGGGATCCTCAAACCTTGCCTGTTCAAGGACACTACATGCAGAGTCTAGAAGCGTGTATGTTTTGTCCAGAGCTCATGTAAGTTCATTTTTGAAACTTTGCATTTAGACATGCCTAAGTTTTTGAGGGTGTGATTACCCAGCTTCCTATCTCAGCACATTTACGAAGTCATTGTGCTTTCGGATTTCCGCTATTAGTACTATTGTTAGCATTGTTACTCATTTTTAATACTACGAAATCATTATTAGGATTGCTACTGTTATCATTTTTTATGGGAGCCGCGTTCAAGTCTTCTTCTCTATCCTCACAAGGTAGGACAACCTTTGCAGGCTGACCTAGTGAATGGACATATCAAGTGTAGGACCTCCCCTTGTCCGTCTAGAATTCTGACATGAGCCATACTCTAATTTCCTTGAAGGGTGTTGTTTAGAGGATCGTTTCGGCGACTATTATATGGGTTATTAAGGGGGATACTAGGAAGTTAGACAGCGGCTCACATGTCCCTGCCAAACTTCGCATTGGTAGGGAAGCCTAGCTACCACAGGGAAACGAAGTGGACATCATGGTGGCCATCATGAGCATGCCGAAGGCGAAGGACAGGGAGGGTTCTGGCAAGCTAGGGTTCAGGTTTTAGGATTTTACGTTTAGGATTTAGGGTCTAGGGTGTAGGGTTTAGGGTTTACCGCATTGACTTCACGATGCTGACAAGGTTTCTACAGCCACCAACCTGATCAATGCCGCTTATTTGGATTGTTTGTTAAGGTGGTGGTGCCCATCTCACTGTTGTATGAGCCGTCCACCGCAAAGCCTAATGTGGAAGCTGAGTAAGCTCCAAGATTACCACCTTGTAATCCACAAGTATAGTATGACATGCCACAAATTCTTGTTCTAATTCAGGCCCCTACATTAACACGCCCAATGCAAATCTTTGTTTTCCATGCTCTTTTCAATTTGATTGTTCCTCTTCTAAGTATGTGGGAGCTTCCCTATAGGGGGACACCAACATAGACCCCAAAATACTATAGTCCCTACTGTGGAACGCATATTCTTGGGACACCCCCATGTAGGCCCCTGCAGTAAAGTTTCGAGCAGGACGGCGAAGAAGCACGCAAGCTTGTGGATCAGGCGTGGCGCCCAGTTGCTTGTAGCGCAGAGAAGACCTGTGATTAATAAGTCCCCTCCCCTTAGCAGGGATAGTAAGCCCCTTAAAATGAGGGGGTTTACTAATCACGGGTCTACATTAGTAGTGGTAGTAATAC
The DNA here is from genome assembly GCA_905231905.1 of Symbiodinium pilosum. NCBI lineage: Eukaryota > Dinophyceae > Suessiales > Symbiodiniaceae > Symbiodinium > Symbiodinium pilosum. The sequence continues at coordinate 158,280 of CAJNIZ010040335.1, forward strand.
GAGTAGTACTGATAGTACTAGTGCCCATGCTAGTAGTAGGAGGAGCCTTGCGTAAGGACCGCTGTGTCACCCAAGGAAGTGCTGTCAGTCCTCCAGAGGCCTCATATCAACTTATTTCACCACGTCAGCTCTAGTTCTGAACTCTACACCCCCAGGCCTTAACCCCACACCCCAAACTCTATAGCCTGCAAAGCCCTAAGCCCTAAACTTCTACATTGAGGCTGTGGCGCTGTTGCAGAAGTGGACGCCGGCTTCAAACGACGAGGTCGGCTACGTAAGGAGTAGTGAGGCGTAACCTTTAAAGGTTAAGGGACAGACAGTTCCGGGTTCCCCCGGGTTTTCGGGGTGGTCCTTAAAAGCAGGGGCCTGCCCCCAGATTGGGGAAGGAACGCACGTCAGGGCACCTCGTTGAAGTAACCACAGGCTTCCACCACCATTGCCCAGCGCAAATGAGCCCAGCCATTGATCCAACCAACCCACGCCCTACGCTGGTTGTTGACTGGTGCTAGGGGTTTAGGGTTTTAGCTGGAGTAGGGCAGGGAATCCGGTTTCTTTCTGTTCCCAAGTATGTGGTAGATTGTTTTGCTCGGCTTCTGTGTTTGTATATAGGGATCCTTGAAAACGTTGATCTCTATGTGCATGGAGTGTCCTTTTGGGTACAAAGGATATAAACATCCATAAATATGTACCTTCATAGGAGTACTTAGGTTCAGTTCCCTGATACTATGCTGAGAGACAGCTACTGTTCACCGCCAAGGTATGTTTTGAATATCCTTGGCATGTCTCAGTAAAAAATGCCCGTGACCCCCCAATAAAGCGACTCTCTCCCTACCCTGGAACCTAAGCAACCGAGGGGCCTTTGGTAACCCCATCCCCTAAAGCTTCAGGGCCGGAAGACTATCATATGGATAGTTCCCAAAATTATCGGCCCCTTTGGGTTAATGATTATAATACGGCACCTAATATCTAGGGTTGCGAAAATGGGACCCTAAGTTTGGAAACTACTCATATAGTTGCTATAGGGTCCTTACTGTAGGGGTTAGGGTACCAAAATCGTCTAGTGACTGAGGCTATGCTGTCCTTGTGGGTGGAGCTTTGGACCAGGCGGGCAGTTTGTTCATCGGCAGGTTAAGGGTTTTCAGAGGAGGTTGCTTAAGGATGTCCTGAAGAGCTCGTTTGAAGCCGCAAGAAGCAGCCAAGCTTAAGTTGTAGTAGGGTTCGAGGGCAGATTTCGTATACTTGCTGATGGAAGAAACCCTGCACCACCTGAAGTCCATTCAGACCTGGGATTTTCTGTTCTTTAGGGACCCTTGATGGTGCAAGATTTCTTCCACAAATGGCATTCCCTTACACCACCGAATGCAGTCGCTGGACTAACTATGACGGCCAGTCTTCAGACTAGTACACCGCAATGGCATTAAGCCTTAACCACAAACACATATGAGCTGAAGTCTAAACTCCTAGTATCCCCCTTAATAACCCCTACAGTAGTCCCCTACATGATCGCCTATATAAAGCCCTTTTAAGGAGTTCAGACTATAGCACATATTGCCAGGGCTTCGGCCATGACTTGTCACATGCTTTTTGCGTGTTGATCTTGCTACTAGTGCAAAGGCCGCCCACGTGTTCCCATGTACATTACCTGAAGGCTCAGGGGACTTACTAAGTCGGTTCTCAAGAGGAGTAGGAATAAGTATCATGGTAATAAGATTAGTAATAAGAATCGCGAAAGCAATAAGATAATACTAATACAATAGATGATGAAAATAAAGATTCTAGTAATGATGGTGTATAAGTTGCCGAATTTGGAGTTGAGCCTGGAGGCGACAGACTTTGGGACGACCATAAGAAACCATGTGGCCCAAATCGAGTAAGCTGTGTTGCTCAGGGCAGAGTATTCTGCGACTACTGGCCTTTGGTTAGCAAGGAATGAAGGAATAAGTCCAACCCTATAGTAGTTGCCATTTTTCTTTACCATTCCTTCATTCCCTAAACCCTATAGTAGTTTCCATTTTTCTTTTCCATTCCTTCATGCCCTAAACCCTATAGTAGTTTCCATTTTCTTTTCCATTCCTTCCTGCCTAGCTAACCAAAGTTAAGACTACGGACCAGTTGCGGTTCGCAGGGGCCCCCTCACAAAGGCGGCATTTATCAAGCCTGCCCAGGCGTCGTTCAAAGCCTCTACACCCCCAACCTTAAACCTGAAACCGTAAACCTTGAACCCTGAACCCTAAACCTTATACCCTAAACCTTAAACTGTACATCCGAACCGCTCTAGCAGCCATGCTTCTTTCTTGGCTAAAGCCTTCAGTCTGTTTTATACCGCATGCAACCCTCTCCCCCTAATAATCAACGCCCTTCAATCCCCCTGATGATGAACATTTCCACTGTTTTGTACCGCCCTTTTTCTTGGGTATTTATTCTTGAGAGGAGGGGATTTTACCCCTATGCATACCTTAAACCCCAAACCCTAAACCCTACAACCCTAAACCCCTAAACCCTACAACCGTAAACCCTACAACCGTAAACCCCTAAACCCTACAGCCCTGAACCCTACGACCCTAAACCCCTAAACCCTACAACCGTAAACCCCTAAACCCTACAGCCCTGAACCCTACAACCCTAAA
>CAJNIZ010040335.1:161836-181138 GCA_905231905.1 Symbiodinium pilosum
GTCTGCGCGACCAGATTCAAACATTGCATTACACCACTCTTACAGGGTGGGGGGTCCACCTAAGATATGGTAATTCAGTGTAAGTTTCCCAAGAGCAAGTCTGTCTTTTGCTCGCGTCAAGGTGCCAAGTATGCCCTGATGTGTGGCGTACAGGGCCTAACTGATCTGGAGGCTCCGATACCCAAGTGCGCCCCTCAAGAGGTTGAGGGTCTAAACCCCAAACCCTAAAGAGCACAAGCCACTTTGTGAGGAAAGTAGTCAGACGTGGGGGGGTTAGGGTTGAGGGATTTGGGTTATTTTGGCACTTCAGGCGTTGAAAACTCCTTGGGACTTAGCTTGGACCTTAGACCCTTAACCCTTTGGGATTCCATTATCTTCCTATTGTAGGTACCGGTCCTAAGTGCCACGTAGAAAAGAGTTAGCTTCAAGAAGATATGTCTGAGGGCAAGAGCCAATATTAAGGCAGTTGGCTGTAGCAGGGCCCCTGGTAATGGCTTAGAGTTTAGGGTCTAGGGTTTATAGGGTCCAGGGTCTGGGGTTTAGGGTTTAGGGTAATCCCCCGCCAAGCACCCTAAACCCTAAAGTAGTTTCCTTTTCATGTTCCATTTTGTTTGTCCGTTAATTTGAATCACTGCTCTTGAGCCCGACAACATCCATGTATACTCTATTTAGCCCTTATGTAAGTTGGTCTGCGTGTAAATTTCCATGTTCCTTTCCACTTGGTTCTCCATTTTTAGAGGTTCTGTCCCTAAACCCGAATCCGTAGATCCTAAACCCTAAAGCACTAGAGCCTAGAAAGCTTCCGAGCACTAAATGTTGCATCCCTGCATAGCACAGTCCCTAGGGCTACGATTATGGGGTCTATCGGGTGTCGGGCTTAGGGGTGAGGGTTTCAGGTTACGTTAAAAGCGAACCTTAAACAGACCAGCGTAAACCCTCGAGCCGAAGCGGGAGGTACGCCTCCAATGCCCTCCTTCGCTGGCGTGGCGCCTGCCATGCGCTGTGTGGCGAAGTCTTCGCTTCTTTGGTCGATCCCCTGAAGCAGGTGCCTGGCGGGAATGGGGTGCGGTGCATGGTATACGTCCTGCATGACCTATTCCTTGGGAATGGCGGTGTATTTCTATCCAAAATCATGCACGTATTTTGGAAATCATCAACAGTATGGCCTGTATCCTGGTAGTAGGAGTGGAGCAGCGGAAAGACAGTGGAAACTACTAGGGCAGGCCCTACGGGTTTTGGTATGTGGATAGTCTAAGGATGATAATTACAGGAATCCCGTCCGGAGGGGGGAGAGGCTTCGGCAACCCTAGTATTTTCGGATAATATATACGGGATCCCCGTTTCGGAAACTTCCATTTGGATTGCTTAGGCGTTTTTGGACATGCTCTGTGTGCGTGGCATCTGGGTTCGTACAGTAAGGGATTGTCATGCGCACGCTGAGCTTTATAGTAAGCATTGCCAGGGATTGCTCAAGGCACTGTTTACAGCGGCCATGGCTTCAACCTTTGGGCTTCATTAGGTGCAGGGACCTACTGCATCGTAGGATTTTTGTCGTTTGTCCTTGTCTCCAGGAAGTTTGGCGCCCGCTCTCTCCCCTAAACCCTAAACCCTGACAAATCCTAGCCTTGCTACTGCTTGCCAGGAGAAGGAAAGCCTGACAAAGCTGAGGCGCAGTGGGTCATGTAGACATTATCCATCAATCAGCTTACTGGCTTTTAGTAGGGTTTAGGGTTTAGGATTCTATAGGACTTCTATAGGGAGTATATTCCCTTATTCCCTACGAAGAACAAGTAAGTTGGTGATGCAGATAGGTTTAGGGTTTAGGTCAGGTCATTCCCCCACCCACTGATGGTGGCATAGTAGGACGATAGTAGAGACCCTAATGCTGCCCCAATACCGTTGCTATTGTTCCTTGTGGGCCTTGTTTGTCTAGGGAGGAGAATGCCTACAGTCTAGGGATGTAAGGTTTGGGTTTAGAATTTGGGGCTTAGTATGTGGTTGGCACAGCATATGGGAACTTGACTTTCTTCCAGTGGAATGATGGGATTTGTTACCCCGGTCCCCCAACCCCAAAGGAAAGACACTGTGATTGGCACGTCACGCCTGTAGGGTGCTTATTATAGCAGTTTGGAGGGTCCCAATCCCCTTTTTAGGAAGGAGGGGCTGGGATTTTGGCACAGACCCTCTAGTTATTCATTTGTATACGTTTGGAGACTTGCAATGCAGCGCAAAAAGCCTTCAACATCCGCTGAAGAAGGCGTCTTATTCTGTTTGGTACATTCAGAAGTGTATAGTATGGCATGATTCAAGGTGCGCAGTTGTGGGCACAGCGGGCATGTCAGCACAGGGTCCCATAGACTGCGAACGATGGATGGAATCCTGGAGCACCTAGGTTTGCCGAAATCAACGGAACTCATCCATCTTTCCAGGGATTCAACTATACGAACAAAACTTGCCGGGAGGCCCCAAAGACCTCAAATATTACCTACATTGGCCTGTTTGGATCCTAGGGTTTGGGTATGTCTTGAGGCTTGATTCCTTCCTCAACGACAGGAGAGCCCATCATTTGCGCAGGTTCAACTCCACAGTCTGGGAAGTCTTTGTATGGTGAGTTGGCAATCGCTTTCTCCCAAGAGATCCAAATAGCCCAATGGAGGCAATGTATACAGACTTTAGGGCCCAATGTAGATATTATTCGTATACTTGGATCCCTACTTGGAGGCCCGTGGGATTTAGTAACCACTTATAACTGGGCTTATAACCCTATTTATAATCCCCCTAAATGGGAATATAGGGGTTACCCCAATTATAAGTGGGGTTATAATCCCAGTTTTAAGTGGTTACTAAGCCCCATGGGCCTCCAAGTAGAGTATGTCTTGCCATTCCTAGCCTGTCAAGTGCCCTTGGTGGCCAGGCGAATGTCCGTGGCGCAGTTCGAGCGTTGCTGCGAGTACGCGATTGTCACGGGCAATCACGCAACACGCCACAGATTCAAAGCTTGCGGACTAATCGTCCCTAATAGTAAAACACTCCATTCAGTCTTTACAAGCTCTGAAATTTAGGGAAATTTGTGATTAGGGGGCAGCAGGGGTTAAAACTGCGGGGAGTGGGCTATTGCTACGTACCAGCTTTGTGAGGAGGTCTCTTATCCTGAACACCAGCATGATCAAGCTCCTTGATGGTGACGCTCATGATACTCTTGCAGTAGTCGACTTAAGACCCTATTGTAGTATTTGGTCCCTAAAGCCCTTTTATTTGAGGTCCTATCTATCCCTATATAGTGCCCTGTACATCCATATATATATATATCCCCCTATAACCCTTTTAAAGGGACCCTATTATTTGGGTCCTTGGACCCTTCAGGGAGAGGCAGTTCCAAGCTGGTTCAAGCGGCGTATTAGCACGGTCCTGCGACACCGGTTTCAATGTCTGTTTCATGTCATTGTGGGCATCTATAGCATAGTATAGCACAATATAGTCCAATATAGTATAATATAGTATAGTATAATATAGTACAATTTCTCAAATTTTATGTTCTATTTGATTCTCCATTACTCAAACCCCTACATCGTTTGTATCCCTAGATATGTATATACACACATACTCTACTGTTCTTACTGACCCCGCCCGTTAAGAAGCGTCATGTTTTGAAGAGTGCGGCGCAATTTTGCGCTGTCGGTGTGCAAGGAACTGGCAAGCTTCGGTGCCAGCGCAATGTGGCACCTTGGCTTAGCGTGAAAGCATGCAAACATATATACATATACATGAATGAATGGTTCTCATTCTGTAGGTATATGATATTCAATTCATGCATGTATATATGCTACTACAGACCTGAGCTCTTGTATTTTGTTTGGTGTACCCCCGATGTCAGGAATGTGTCGATGCCCCTGATGCACTCTGGCGAGACGCGGCAGATGCACCGCGCCTGCACCAAGCGATGCAATCCGTTCTTTGCAATGGGAGACTCCTACCTGAACCCCCGAAAGTATGTAGGATAATGGCCCTTTGGGCTATGCTTCTGAGTTTTTGGCCATTATTTTGCCTGCTTTGGGGTTTATGTAAACCCTAAACCTTAATTAAGCTCATAGGCCCCGAACCCTTAACCCTCAACCCTAGAGCCCAAAAACAGAAGGGAAAGCCAAAGCAATCTCCCGAGCTTAGAAGACGACCTAGTCTCAGGAAAGAGCTCTCACTCACGACCCCACGCCGTTGAAAACCCTAGGTAATCCAAAGGGATGCCAATATCCCAATGTAGGTAATGTTGACAGTCTTTGGGGCCCAATGTAGGTATTATTTGCATACTTGGATCCCTAGGGAAGTTGTACCGATGGGACGAGGTTTACGCTGAATCTATCCACACCTGCGCGCTGCCCGAAGGAGCAATACCCATGCAGGCACAGCACCAATGCATGCAGGGCGCCCACATATCGTAGGCGAGAGAAACTTGAAAAAGACAACGACACTTCCTGAAGTCCTTCCGCCTAAGGCAGCCCAAGAAACAGGATCCCTTGTAATCCCTCCATGCTTTGCAGAGAGCCCCGGAAAATCACTTGGCATCCATTTGAGCGTCATTTGAAGGTCCCGCGCATAAGCCCCGCATGTTCCCTAAATCAGATTGGGCGTTTCCCTGCAATTTAGAGGTCTCTTTTTCGTGGGCCTCCCACTATTACCATTATAGTATGTTGGGGCTTACATTGGGGTTTTTCATGCACAGAATCCACTGAAACTGCAACTCAATTTATCCTTGAGGCTCGTGGAGCCGTACTTGAAGGCCACGCGTGCTCTTGGCGCCAGGGCCTGAAAGGGACCGTGATGCACACAGTGATGTGGGAGTTTCTCAAAATGGGTAATCTTCATAAATAATGCGAACCCCAATATGGACCTGATATGCTATGGTCCTTATTGTGGAGACCTCCGAATAAAGGACCTGGAAAGCGCCAAATTGGGATACCAGTGCCCTATACATATTTCCCTAGCGCCTCTAGGGTACCCCAATTTGAGAAATTCTCATGTCCCAATCATTGCTGTTGCGCTGCTGGCTGTTACTAGTACTGCTACCCGCACTACGACTCCAGTTATTCCACTCCTGCAAACACCGGAATTGGCCATGACTGTTTTGTATGCCTTGTTGCTACTACCAGTTCTGGACTCCTACACTTTGCAAGGAAGTGAAGTTCAACGAAGATCCTTACTTTTTTGCTGCCCTTTACGCGGCTCTATATGAAGCTTGGTCTGCAGTCGATCACCAATTTTCCCGGGGTTTTCTGGAACCTTTGGAGCTACTGGGCGATGACTACATCTTCCCGTAAAGCTCGTCCTTAGATGCAGCAAAACAGTTAGCTTGCCATTGTAGGGACACCCCCCCCTTCAACAGAGCTGCAAGATTGAGAGAGGACTGTTACGCAGACCAGCAGCAGTGGGACAAGATCCACGACATGCTGAGGGATGCCTTTATGGCAGTTCCCAGCTCCAGCCACCGTCGGCTGTGGGCTTTGAGGATGCTGGCGCTGAGCCATCAGGGTAAGAATGTGACAGTTGCCATGGGTAAGATGAAGGCAGGGCAGAGGGTTTTTAGGGTTTGGGGGCTACTGTTTTCATGAGTTGATATTGGCTTGTGGTTTCAGTGCTTGGGAGGGCAGAAGGGCTGTAGCTTGCAGAATCTTGGTGGATGGGGGTTGGGGTGACTTTGCCCCAGGAAAGCCAGGCAAAGGCCCAGGCCAACATTTGGCTGGTCTTGGTCTCTGCCAGCTCGCAGCCCAAAGATCAGATCAATGCCTTCACCAAGGCCATCAATGTCCTGCAGGCTGCCATGCAACCTGAGGTGGTTGAGGTTCGTATGCAGTTCGCTGACTGGCTGCTACGGAATGGCTTCTCACTGTCGGACGCCTTGGAGCAACTGGCAGCGGCAGCGGACCTCCTGCTGGATATAGAGGAGGGCTCTGAGGATGAAGATGCTGGGTTGCTGTTAATGAACTTAACTTAAGTTACCATAATGGGTATATATATATATAGTAAATAATAAGGCTTCCCCAATATAGTAACTTAACTTAAGTTCCGTAACAGCAACCCAGGATGAGGAAGAGGGCGGTGGTGACGATGGCTTCTACGGCGCAGCCCATGGAGATGGGGGCGGTGGGGATGGCAGTGATGATGGCAGCTCCGTTGCCCCCTCGGACTGGGACAAGAGCGAGTCCAAGTTTGGGAGCAAGAAAGGAAGCTCAAAGGCCAGGAGCAATTTAGATATCCCCATATAACCCCTACATAACCCTAAGCCCTAAACCCTATATTAACCCCTAAACCCTATATAAGCCCTAAACCCCTAAACCCTAAACCCCTAAGCTGAAAGGCCGGAAGTCGAATCGGCAGCAGCAGAGCTGGGAGTCAAGCTGGCAAGTCGGCTCATGGCAGCAAAGCCGGCAGCCGTGCTGGGAGCCAGGCCAGCAGAATGTCCAGGAAAAAGAAGAAGAAGGGAAGCGCAACTGGGAAGGAACTTAAATTAAGTTGGTTTAGGGTTTAGGGTTTAGGGTTAGGGTACCCCAGAGGGTCCATGTACCCAATGATTAGGTCCTTGGGGTTTGGGTAATAGTAATTCTAGTGCAGGTTTAAAGGTAAGTAAATTGAAGTACACTAAGTTACCATATGGGCAGTTCCCAAAATTAGGGTCCCATTTTGGTACCCCTAACTGTTAGGTGCGGTAATATAACCTATAACCAAAAGGGACCCATAATTTTGAGAACAACCCATATGAGTATACATAGTGATTACTACGGTTCCCCCGTAATAGTAACTTGAATTTAGTTCCTTAGCAGCAACCCAGGCAAGTAGGAGCTGCGCTGGGAAGAGTGCCATGGCTCCCTCCAGGATGGGCAACACTAAGCCCTAAACCCTAAACCTTAAACCCTAAACCCTCTAAACCTTAAACCCTAAACCCTTAAACCCTAAACTTTTCAACCCTAAACCTTAAACCCTAAACCCTTAAACCCTGAACTTTCAAACCCTAAACCTTAAACCCTTAAACCCTAAACCTGAAACCCTAAACCATCCTAAACGCTAAACCTTAAACCCTAAACCCTGAGCCCTAAGCCCTAAATTCCCTCCAGGATGGGCAAGAGCAAGGCTGGCTCTCGTGCCGGCTCCCGGGCAGGCTCACGCGCGGGCTCGCGCGCGGGATCCCGTGCAGGCTCGCGTGCAGGCTCCAGGGCCTCGAGGTCCTCCAAGCGGAGTGCCAGTGTAGCCGCAAAGTCTAGGAAGCAGCAGAAGCAAGAAGAGGATGACGAGTTGGAGGCGGAGCTCTTTGCTCACAACTTCGAGGCGCTTTGCCGCCTACAGAGCATGAAGGCTCAGCTCACGTGCGGAAATGAAGTTCATACCGCTCTTCAAGCCGCGTCACACTTCGCCATGCGCTTCTTCGAGTCCTCAATCGAGCCACCTGCCTGCAACGCGTTGAAGGTGTACTACTGGCTGGAAATGAGGAGTAAGAAGCGCCATGAATGGGTCGCCCAAATGCTGTCTGAGTTGTGTAGTGTACTTGCCCTCGGTTCTCAGCTGAGTTCAGCAAAGGTTGGCCAACACCTGGGCGCAGGAGCTTCATAACAAGAAGCAGAAGGACTCGCCAGGGCTTAGGTTTTAGGATCTAGGTCAGCAAAGAAACAGACATCGCCAAGAAGATCATTATCCTTGAGCTATGGCTACGTATGCGAGTGGTTAATCCTCTATAATCCTATATGAGCCATAGTCTAACCTCCTTAAAGGGGGTCTATAGGGGGTTATATATTGGATTACTATAGGGGTTACTAAGGGGGATACTAGGAGTTTAGACTATAGGTCATATAGCCCGTATATAACCCGTATATAAGATCATTCCAACCAACCCAGGCTTCCTAGCTTCGACATTCCTTCATACTGTTCATGATCCTGCATGACCCTGCGAGTGCCACAATTTCCTAGTGTTTATGAGTCGAGTCTAAGAATAGTAATAGCAACGATGCTGAATATGGCAATAGTAGTACATAGATTTGGTGCATCTTCGCAGGAAGGTGATGAGGCAGCTGATGCCACGAAGATTGGAAAGAAGGAGCCCCCCAAAAACTGTATGCGAGATAGGGTTTAGGATTTAGAGGAGTACTTGGAAGGATGTGTTGAGATGTTGAATATGTCAAGAAGATGCGAGGGTCACATGTCGAGACTATCAAAGCGAGATTCAGGTACAGGCATTTGGTAGTTTGCCAGAACAGGGGGACCCCAATATAGACCCCAAAATATTGTAATCCTTCTTATAAGGACCTGTGAAAAGCACACCTAAGTTTGTGAAACTCTCATTTCTGCTGTAAGCTATTGAGGACGGCTTGGTTGGTGGATCCCTTTTTCAAGGGTACCTTAGCAAGTCAGGGCGATCCATTTCAACATACACCTCAGTCTCCAGCTCTTCATATGACCTTAAGTGAGGCTACATATTACATAGCGGATTATATAGGGGACCTTTATTTGGGTCATTAAGGGGGATACGAGGAGGGGGGATACTAGGAGTTTAGACTATAGCTCATATGTGGGTGCTCTGGTTGAAGCAAGTGAATGGTTTCTGTTCCTGCCTGCCAGGAAGAGAAGGAGATCCTTCATTTGGCACCATGCTTTTCGCTGCCCGTGCGTCTTGCTGACTCTCAGTTGCTGTTAAGGAACTTAGATTAAGTTACTAATGAGGAAAGCCTCTTATATATCGTATACATATATGTGTATATAAACATACACCTATTATGATGACTTATCCAAAGTTCCTTAACAGAAGCCCAGGATTGGGCCTATGCGGAGAGGTGGCCATGGCGAGAAAATGCAACTGCCGCAGCCAGGTTGCTATTAGGAACCTAGGTTACCTTGCCATTGTAAACCGTACCCTTTACCATATATGAGCTGTAGTCTAAAGCCCTGAAAGCGAGGGATATAGAGGACTCTATAGGGGACCACGATAGGGCATAGTAAGGGGGATGTTAGGAGTTTAGACTAATATATAGCTCATATATCATCCATACATCCTATATCCATGTAATGGCAATGCACTAGAAGTTGCTTAATGTAACCCAGGTAGAGGCAGGGCCATCTATCCTTGCAGAAGTCTACAAGCGCGCTGAGCTGGGGGGCCTGGTGTGGAGCAGTACATGCACCTGGGTGGGGCATGCGGATGCATTCTCCAGGCCACAGGTCAGCTTCTTCTCCTTGTTACTTGGCTGCTGTTTAGGAACTCAAGTTAACTCAAGGAGGCCCCAGTCAGTTGCCGTACTAATGTATTACGTAACCATATCGAAGCTCCTTAAATCCCTCTATAACCCCCAGCTTCAATTTTCCATGTGATTCTCCTGTATGGCAACCCCTACACCCTAAACTCCTAAACTCTTACTACCCATACTTTTGGGGGAGCTAAGGAGCTAGGGATAGTCTATATCAATATAATAAGGGGAGCTAAAGAGCCCAGGAATTTCCAAAACCATAGGGGAGCTTAGTTCGAGTTTCTTAGCACCAACCCAGGTTATCTTTAGAGGATGACTTGGAGGAGCACGGCTACCACCTCTTGGCCTTACCGCTTTTGGCCTTACACTGCCAGCTGGCAAATTGCTTTGAGAGCCCGGCGCCCTTGCTGTTTGATTAGCAGGGAAGGAAGGAGCGGAACAACATGAATTTCAAAAACAAAGGGAAACTACCATGTCGGGTTGAGGCGTTTGGAGTTCAAGGTTGGGGGTATGAAGGAAACCCTAAACCCTAAACCAACTTGTTTAGAATTGTCATTGCATAGGAGCCACTACAGGCATCCCGTCCTACATCCTCCATTCCTTCCCTGCGAACCCCTACACCATATATATATATATAGACATATATATGTACTCTACACATCGGTACATAACCATATGCGTGTGCATATATATATATATATACACCTATCTATCTATCTACCTATCCATCTATCCATCTATCTATCTATCTAACTATCTATCTACAGCTCCCCGTGTATGTCCCTCTACCCCCATATATCCCTATTTATCCCCACATCTCCCCTACCTCCTCAGGCCGCCTAAACCCTAAACCTTGAAACCTACACCCTAAATCCCAAACCTTAAACCCTAAAACCTAAATTCCAAACCCTAAACCCTAAATCCCAAACCCTAAATCCTAAATCCCAAGCCGTAAAACCTAGAACTTGCCATATTGTGTACTTTGGGGATACTTTAGGTGGACCCCCTCACCCAGTAATAGTGACTATAAGGGATAATAGGCCCAAACCCCCAGTAAGGTGAAGGAGGCCGTGGCCTGTACCGCGAAATTGCGCTTAGCACGCTTCACCTCGGAGTGTCGCCTCCGGGAGGCCTCGAAAGCCTTACAGGCCGAGGCAGAGAAAGCCTTGCAGGACCCAGGGTGGGGGTTAGGTTTGGGGTTGAGGATTTCGGGATTAGGGTTTAGGGATTCAGGGGTTAGGGTTTAGGGATGTAGGGATTAGGGTTTAGGGATTTAGGGGTTAGGGTTTGGGGATGTAGGGATTAGGGTTTAGTGATTAGGATCTGGAGATTAGGTTTTTGGGATTATGGGATTAAGGATTAGGGTTTAGGGGTTAGGGCTCGCAGTTGAGAGATTAGGGTTTCGGGCTTTGGTTTTGGGGATCTAAGGGACGAGGGTGTAGGGCTAGTATTTGATATCGGATATCATCATAAGGACCAGTACGTACAGGTAGTCAGGTTCTTATTGTTATCGCCATTCCTGATAGGAGTGCAAGATAGGGAAAATCAAAGTTGTAGCCAATAGTGAATCAAATGGAATGCCAACATATAAATGAAAAGGACACTGCCGTTATATACTGGTTTGTGTAACTTCAGGGCTAGGTAGGGCAAACTCAAGTTCAGGCCAGGAATAGCCCATAGTCCAGTATGCTCATTTAATACTACAGTCGCATGTCAGAATACATGCCTGATTAGCCCCTAAACCCTGAATGACTGGATCATCCCAGTGTCCATGTACGATTCTCCACCACAACCCTTCATTCCCCTACATGCCTCTTTATACCCCGACATACATCCGCAGGCCCTAACCCTACATACCCTTTTTCCCCTGCATACCCCTATATACATCCAAAACCCTAAAGCCGTGTGGATACCCTTACCTGGTCGAGGACCTGCCAGAGACCTTTGGGAGCTTCAAGGACCCCCGAGGTATGGGAATATATGAGCTATAGTCTAAACTCCTTAAAAGGGGATTATGTAGGGATTATATAGGGTACCATTATAGTAGGGGTTCTTTAGGGGGATGCTAGAAGTTTAGATTATAACTCATGTTATATAGGGATCATACAGGGACTATATTCCCTTATTCCCTACCCTATTCCCTAAACCCTTTGTATACATATTTATTCCCCTATTCTCTACTAACCCTAAACCCTCTAAACCCTAAACCACCTAAACCCTAAAAAAACCCTTGAACACCCTGAACCCTGAGCCCCCTAAACCCTAAACCCTATATATATATACATATCTATATGTTCACATGTTCCCGATTTCCCTCGTATTCCCTAGGAAGCCCCCGTAATAGGAGGAACTGGAGCAGATCCGTAGTCAGCGGGCCGGGAGCGGAGCAAACACCCCCGACCCGCCCTGGCTGAAGGTGTGGATTTCTAAACTAAGGGTTTAGGGTGGAGGGTTTAGGTTTGAGGGTTAAGGGTTTAGGGTTCAGGGTTCAGGGTTTAAGTTAGAGTTTAGGGTTTAGGGTTCAGGGTTTAGGGATACTGGGTTGGCCTTTGGGATGCTTTGATGTTTTCTTTCATTGGTTTCATAAGGACCCTAGAAACAATATCTTCCAAAGGGATCCAAAAACTAAGGATATATACAGGGGTATATAGCGCTATAGCGGCAAGGGTTTGCCAAATAATCAGGGGTCCTCCTTGGGGTGCCCAAAATAAGGACTATAGGCCCTAAACTTTAAACCCGAAATCCCCTCAACCATGAACCCTGAACCCTAAAAACTACTAAACCCTAAACCCTAATTTGTGGAAGTCCAGGTGCAGCTTCCCAGCAAAACCGAGCGACGGGTAGCTAGTCCCTGGACCATTGGCCAACTCTACGCCTACCAGGTGGGCCAGAAAACCCTAAAGGGGTCGTGAGTTTAGGGTTTGTGGGTTTGGGGTGTATGGGTTTCGTAGGGCTTAGGGTCTGCAACCCCAAAGCCCGGAAACCATAACTACTGCGACCCGACAACCGCAGACCCTGAAGCTACCAGGGCCTTCCTCATGTTAAGAAACTACCAGGCCCCTGCATTACACGATCCCTCTAAACCCCTTTATAGACCCAATTGAGTAGTATTTTATTTGGGGGTATCATATTCTTTAATTTATGTAGAGCAAGAATGTATCCTTTGCGGGGTATGGTAAATTTTATGTACAGCATATAATCTTGATTGGTTCAACCATCAAAAAACGCTGCTCAATGTTCAGATGTCGTCTTTTCCTTTCATTCTGCGTTACAACCCCGACGCCTAACCCCTAATCCTCCGTCCAAAACCGCAAAGCCTAAATAGTAGTTTTCATGTTCTATTCCATCACCCTTTTTACACGGCCTATATAAGCCCTACATAACCCCTAAACCCTAAACCCTAACCCTTTTATAGCCCCTATAAAAACCCTGATATCCCCCTTGTCTAGGCCCCTACTTTACAGCCAGGTCTGGGCTGAGTTGGGCAAGGAGTGTCTACATCACGCAGAACTCTGGATGGCCTGCACCCTCACCAGCGACTTCACAGTTTAGGGTTTGAGGGTCTCGGGTTTCGGGGTTCAGGGGTTCAGGGCTTTAGGGTTTAGGGTTCAGGGAGTGGGGGTTGAACTACATGGTGCTGGCTATAGGAATGCAGTTTCATGCCAATGCATTGACCATTAGGCGAAACAAGGCCCTAAACCCTCAACCCTAAAGCACTAAACCCTGGACATATGTGTATATATATATGTATATGTATATGGTTCCAGGGCAAAACCAACAGGAGTCATAGCCAGCCCTAATCCCTCAACCCAACTCAACCCTAAGCCTTAAGCCGTAACTCCTCAACCGAAAAAAAGTTTTGCGCAAAAAAAAACTCAGCCCCTGGGTGACGGTGACTCATGGGGGTTTGTAAGAATAGCACTACTAGTAATACTAGTTTAATAATAGTAATAACAGTAAAAATGGCAATACTAGCACTTCTACGAATACGAGTAATATTAGTTTTAACAGTAGTAACCCTTGTACTAGTAATAATGGTGATAATGTCTCTCCTAGGCGAAGCCGAGCACCATGCCAAAGTGCATGGCGATGGCAGAACACTCCGGGACCTGGCCGTCACACGGGCGCGCATCGCAATGATGCCTTGAAATTTTCAGAAGGAGATTTTAGGGTTGGGGTTTTAGTGTTTTAGGGTTTTAGGGTTAGGGGTTTAGAGTTTAGGATTTAGGCTTAGGCTGTAGCGAATTTCTGCAGTAGATTACGTTCATAGTCACAGTAAGCCGATCCTCATACTATGAAGATGATGGCTTGTTTATATCAAGGAAGATTTTACCTTCTCACAACTACATCTTGGGACATCCCGTATGACCAGAATTTGTTGAACTGGCACCTTTCACTTTGTAACTGTTCTCACACACTTTATAATAACCATGGTCCTTTTAATAAAGTGGCCACGCTCATTGTTTATTCCCTATGTAACGCTGTTTAACCCTAAGCCCCTAAACCCTAAACTCCTTGTATGTCCCTTTATGACCCTAATATAATCCTTGATAGTCTGGGTTGCTGTTAAGGAACTTAAATAAAGTTACCGTAATGGGTATATATAGTAAATAATAGGGTTTCCCCAATATAGTACCTTAAATTAAGTTCCTCAACAGCAACCCAGTAGTAGGTGAACTGAGGATGGAGGGCCAGCATGGAGAGGTCATCCGTGCACTTCATGAGCTGGAGGTAGGACCGGACAAGTCTGTGGTTTAGGGGCCATCCTTGCACGCAAAGCACCAGGCCTTGCTATGTGACCCCAAGGGTTTAGGGTTTAGGCCTTTAACCCCAAACTACACTTGTTGATAAGAAATTCCACAACTAAGGTGCTTAGCGTCGTGTGATAATATCAGCGTAAACCCTAAACCCTAAAACTCCACGCCTTGAAAACCTAGGCCCTAAAAATCCCAACCCAAAACATCCTAAACTCCCCAGACCTTACACCCTATAAACAACCCTAAATAATTCAACAACATCACTCTAAACCCTCAACCCTCTGCCCTGCGAGGCCGCCGACCTACGGCAGTGCGCGGAAGCCTCGGTGCTTTTGGCAGACGCCTACGATGCCCGCAAGGCGCTGTAGGGGCTGCGGGGGTGAGGGATATCCTGAAGCTACTCTGGGTTTAGGCTTTAGGGCTCAGAGGTTAGGGCTCAGGGTTTACGGTCTAGGGTTTAGGGTTTAGGGATTGGAGTTTAAGGTTCAGGGTTAAGGGGTATTACCCCCAAGAATGCAGAATGAAGTGGAAAAGAAATGGAAAATGAAATGGAAGGCGTTGCTATATAGGGATGCTATGAGCTATTGTCAGTATCAGGCTTACCGAGAAACCATTACGGGTGCACATAAGGGTCCCAGTCGTAGTTTAGTATAGTCCCCGATATATTCCATAACAAAGATCCATGTGCGTGACTTGTATGCGGAATGTAGACTAATTAGCCACATAGTCCTCACATGATCACCATACGCCACCTGTGCATTCCCTATATGATTTGTATTCTATACCCTGCTATGTCATCCCTATACAATTTTTGCCTAACCGCTATGCAGCCCCTGTATAATCACCATAATAAGATCCTTATGGAGACCCACATAATCCGTATCAAATCACTACACGACCCTTCAACAGGACCCGACATGTAGTGTAAGGTTTAGGGTTTGCTGCTGGGAGTTATGCAGTCTAGGGTTGAGGGGCTTAGGGTTGATGTGCAGCATCCCGCGGGTGAGGCTCAGGGGATCTAGCAAGTAGGTGATAAAGGGGATCAGAAGCAGGCCATCCCCAAATTATGGGACTTACCCCCTGAGCCTCGAAGTATCCCTCAGGGTCCAAGGACCTAAACAATAGGGCTTTAGAGCTGAAATGCCATGATATTCATGGTATTGGGTCCTTTGGACCCTTTATGAGGCGTACAACATGAAACCGGAAACCTGAGCCCTGGGGCCAGCTTCGAGGAATAGGAAGCTTTTAGTTACGCAGTGCAAAGTCCATGGATGACAAGAACCTACCTACAGGGCTTAAGGTTTAGGGTTTAGGGCCTACCTTGAAGTCCCTGACTGTAATGAGAATCACCTTGTGTCTCCTAGCCCTGTAATTCCCTTCTCCTTGAGCACGACCCCGAGGTTCACCCCAAAAACCCCCAATATGGACCCAAATATACTTAGCATCCTTATCACGGCGACCTAAACCCAAAAAATTAAAACATCCTAAAACCCTAAACCGTAAAACCCTAAACCTTAAACCCTAAACTCCCCCTTCAAAAGGGGATTCCCTCCTTTGGAAAGCTCGCAGCTAGTAAAGTTTCGACTCTGAACTCGGCAGCCTCTGGACCTCCAACTCTCAACTCCAGACTGAAGACTCCAACCCTAGGTTTAGGGTTTGGGGTTTGGGGTTAGGGCTTGAGGGGTTTTAAAGTTTAGGGTTTAGGGGTTTAGGGTCTAGGGGTTTGGTGTTTAGAGTTTAGAGTTTTACGGTTTTAGGGTTTAGGGGGTTCAAAGTCCTAAGCCCCGGAAGGAGACGCTGCCGGCGATCACTGCACTGCAGGAGGTCTCTCGCTCTGCGTATTTGGGCGGTTCCACACATTAGGCTTGAGCGAGTCGACGCGAGTACCATGTGTCCCTGAACCGGATAGAGGCTTGTATATTAGCATATACATATCCATATATCATATATCTATATGGCATGTGCAGGTGTGTATATCTATACATAGAGGGTGCAGGTTTTCCTCAAATATCGGTTCCCTTTTCGTCCTGCGACTCCGGATGATACCATTTTGGAGAAGATAAATGGGACATACAGCGATCCCTCATTTTTTTCGAACCTCCCATTTTCTCGAGTAAGCATAGCAGACCACGTGGATGTTGACAAAATGCGCGACCCTCAGCATATGCGGGGAGTACAACAGAATTACGGTGCATACAGTTTGGGGCTGCGTGGTTGAGGGTTCAGGGCGCACGCCTTGTGTCAATTGGTTTCCAGAACCTCGGGCTCAGATATTAGGGCTTGCAGTTTTTGCTTTTGTTGGCTCAGTTTGGTGACGATGCGTTGTTTCTTGCAAGGCTTATATGCGCAGCGTAAGCGGGTCAAACATACGAGAATATGGGTCTCGAATGACATGCTTTAGTCTAAGGTGCTATCGGAGAAGAGAACTGCTCACTGCTTGTAGCAGCACTTCGACAAGCAGTAGTCGAGTGATGGAAGAAGAAGCGGTGGAGTTGTTCGGCGGCGGCAGCTGCTGGTGGTGGTACCGCTGCTGGTGCTGCCCCTGCTGGTGCTGCTCCTGCTGGTGCTGCTAGTGCTAGTGCTGCTGGTTGCGCTGGTGGTTCTCGTGCCGCTGTTGGTGCCGCTGCGGCTGCTGGGGGTGCTGTTGCCGGTGCGTGGTCGTAGTCCTGGTGGTGTGGGGGTGGTGGTGGCGGCGATCATGATACTGCAGCATTGTTTGTCCCATGCATGATCCTCTAAGGCTACGCTGGCTATCCAGTCCCTGCCTGGCAGCACCCCGCCAGAGAAAACGAAGCAAGCAATGGGAAGCATCGGAGGCGCGCCGTGCAGTTAATCGGTGTACGGTTTAGGGATCCAGTGCTCCTCGAGGTTTTACGGGCGAGAGTTCAGGATTCTAACTTGAGGGTTTTAAGTCGCGCAGGACCTAGGCCCAAACCAAGAAAGCGGCCCCCCAAAGAAGAGTGCAGCAGTCTTGGCACAGCAACTACCCCGCCACACAAAAAGTGACCTCTGATTTCCTTAGCAGCTGACACCCCTAACACTGACGGAAGTCGAAGCCTAAGCCTTAGCTTTTCATGCTAGGATCCCGCATGACCCCAAGTATCTTGCATTCGGGGTACCATGGTATACTGAAGTCATGCAGATTTTTAGCATTAACAGAAACCATTTTGTGCAAGGCTCCACGTTTAAGCCCGGGGGTGGAAGTGACACGACAAGCTTCCAGCCCAGTGCAAAGCAGGCAGGGCGGGCCCGGGGTTGACACACGGCTTGGGGTTTAGGGTGACCCATGGATCCTCTTTAAAGGGCTTTACAGGGACTGGATGGTGGATATATACTGTAGGAAATGAAAATGCGGGGTTGTATAAGGTGGAGGTTTCATCCAAACCAGAAACAAACTTGGGACCATGTTTCGTGTGCTTCTTTGAATGAACACTACTATTGGTGAGACTTCATTTTGCTTTGGGGCCATGGGCAGGCGTTTATCAAAGGGTATTGGGAGCTTCACAGAAATCGTAGGCATTCTATGAAGATAGAGCTTCTTCCATGCTTCTAGACTAGGACTTTGTAGCAGGCTTATTTACTTGACTTGAAGCCTGCACAGGGTTCAGAGTTTCGGTTGACCCCTAGGATCTTTCAGATATCTATTGTCTAGAGTTTGGAGATGCCCTCGGCAGCATGCCAGGGTGCTTGATATGTCCTTTCGTCTGGGAATTCCGTGGCGCCATTGAGAGGGGATGGCATCTTCTTCTATTTGGAGAGGTACGATGATCAGTGGCTATTATGGAGGTTTCAAGTCATTTGCCCCTTTGCAGGGGGTCCCTAAGATCCTTTGTTGCTTATAGAATTCAAATAGTTTGGCCTTGCAGGTGTTGGCGCAGTGCAGCATAAGTGTGCGGCAGCTGCATGCTGAAGTTCGCAAGCTCAGAGCGACCCAGATTGCAACGACGCTGGTCGGAAACCTTTGATTAAGCCCTATGGCCCTATGAACCCCAAAGCCTTCAAGAATGGTGATTACTGACGTTTACATCGCGATGGAAGCAAAAGGGTTCGGGGGCCGAATTCCCAATTAGGACGAATACGAGCAGACAGCGCCGGATTCGACCGCAAATTGGGGGGCGGGCACCAGAATCCTAAACCCTAAGCCCTAAACCTTGAATCCTGATCGACCCAAACCCTTTTCCTTTGTGGCCCTTCCAAGTTCCCTATGACCGGGAAGTGGCCAAGAGCATCTTTGGTTTACTGTTGCGGAGGAAGCCTAAACATTCAACCCTAAACCCTATATCCCTTAAATGCAAGGAAAGAGTGGGTGAAAGACTTGCACGACGCGTTTGACCAACACCTGCACATTGGCCAACAGCTTCTGGCTGCAGGCTTCTACCGACGCCAGGTGTGGTGCTTCAAACGCGGTTTGGGGTTAAGGTTTTAGAGTTTACGGGAAGGTTTAAGGGTTTTGAGGGATTTTGGGTTGAGGGATTTTGGGTTAAGGGTTGAGAGCTAAGGTTTATTTGCACAAGGCTCAGGGCTTAAGGACTTAGAATGGGGGGCTGAAGGTGAAAAACAGCAATAGCATACCTATTATTTGCTTAAGAACCTTAAAGAAATACAAAACAATAATCCCTATATTACCCTTATAAGGAAGAACCTTTTTCGTGTTTCTTAAGCAAACAATAGATACTATTCGTGGAGGCCATCTTGCGCCCCCTGGGGTATTTACAATATATTATAGTGACAGATGTTGTGCGCATACATGTACAAAGTATGGCTGTTTCCATAGGAAGGGGACCCCAAGATAAAACCTGAAATACCGAAATCCTTACTTCAGGCATTTTTCAAACAAGGGACCTCTAATTTCCACTATCTCCCTTATACATGTACACGCATAAGTACATTAGTACACAAGGTGATGCAATGAAATCCTTCTTCCACAGAGGGGTTAGATGCTTTAGCACCATTTCGGCCATCATCACTTGGAGGTTCATGGAACGCTGTCATGACTTATAGCAGGGGGATAACCAAGGTTATGACTGCGGGTAAGCCTAAAAACGCCATTAGGGGGGACATTCTCAGCCCTGTTGTGAAACTCCAACATCCCAATTACTGCGCAAAACCCTAAACCCTAAACCCTGAACCCTAAACCCCAAACCCCAAACCCCAAAACCCCAGCGCAAATCCCAGGTGGCGGAGTGCTTAGACTTTCTGGAGCTGATGTTCCCACTAGTGGAGGCCAGGCCCAAGTATCCAGGTTTCGGATGCGCGCTTTCGACTTTGAAGTGCCGAGCCGGAGTCTCAAATCCATGGAACCTTGGGGTTTAGGGTTTAGAGTT
>CAJNIZ010040336.1:0-64365 GCA_905231905.1 Symbiodinium pilosum
GATTCTTGCGAGTCGACAGATACAAAGTATCAACAAGCGCTTTTTCCGGGCTGGCTATGAGGTAAGGCAATCGTGATTCACTCCACTGCGCACCTTGCCGCATCAACTCGGGTTTGATCTGGAAAAATTCGAAGCTGGCAACGGGGGACTTAAGCACACGCCCCCGACCTGTCGTGGCAATCTGGATCGTCTTGGGAATTTGCGATATCACCTGGTGTATGTGAAGTGCCGTCAAGAACGAAACGTAACCCTGCTCCTTCCCCAGTAAATAAGGCACACAGGATAGCGGGTGAAAATACGGGTGAAAAATATTCGCCCAAACACCCTTGGTAACTTTTGTCAGTTGCCCCTTTCCAGCAAGTCGTGCCAGCCGCTTGGTTGCAGCCGACATTGATACGCCGCTATGGGTCGCGAACTCACGGGTGGTAAAAATGACAAAATCTTCGGTGTTAAGTAATTCAGTCATTGGTCTCGAGTTCATTCAATACCTGGTTTTGCAGAATTTCCCAGGCCGACTTGTCACCAAATTCTGTACGGCTAGCGTCATCCAGGAACTCCACGACTTGTCCCTCGTAGTCCTCCCACTCAAGACTCATCAAGCAATCCAGCGCTGTTGCGTGCTCAATATTGGTCAACAGTTTTGACCACGGCGCCGGTGGGCTATACCCACCCCGGATCAGGATACCGAGATCAAATACGTCTCTTGCTTGTGTAACAGGTCGACCAGCCAGTGCACGCAATTTTTGAACCACCGCAGCGGAACCAGTGTAATGCGGACAAAGATAGGACAATTTTCGATAGGGACGGGCAATCGCCGTGTCGATCAGTGCTGTCTCGGCCTCGCCTGCCGCGCTATGACTCCGTCGCGAGAATTCGACTTTCGTTGGCAATCGGTTACCCGCTGCTGTTAACAGTCCGAAACGGAATCGTTGTGTTGTATCAGTCTGTTTGGCTTTCGCCGGGTCATTTATTTCTATGTCCACAATATCGAAAGAGCGGAGGCTGCGCCTGAATGCGCGATCGTTCAGAATCTTGTAGCCGTTTTTCTTCAACGTCTGGACACCACCGGCCAGTACATCGATATCCATATCTTCTGAGTAACGAGGACTATTGAAAAAGAAACGCAGATTAACCCCGCCTTTTAGAATGTAGAGACCGGGATCAGATAGTTTCAGAAGTCTTTCCAGAAAGTGGAAATGAAAGACCTCTCGAATTTGCGTGTCTGAAAACATACTTAATTATGCGTTCATATTGCCATATATGTCAATACATCCGCATAATTATACGGAGTGAGTAACCTGTGCATGGCGTTAGGTAGTCACTGCAAAATAGCAGATCAAATCCTAGCCTTGTCGTTGCCGGATGCCTGTTCACGATAAGTCACAGGAAGTCCACCGTTCTGCTCTTTGTCCATTTTCTGGTGCTCATCGCGAACGCGTCCCGACCCGGCGGAATCAAAGCTCTAATCGCGGAAAATCTAATACTCAAACAACAACTCATCGTGCTGAGCCGTGCCCGACAGAAAGCACCGAATCTTACGGCAACCTATCGATTCTTGTTTGGCATGTTGTCCTTGGTTGTTGCACGAAAACGGCTGCGCTCCGTAGCAGTCGTCATCAAACCCTCTACACTATTAAAGTTTCATCGCGCCTTGGTCAAACGCAAATATCACCGCTTGTTCGGCAACAGAGGTCATCGACGACCCGGGTCTAAAGGTCCATCTCAGGAACTCATTGCAGCCATCGTCGAACTGAAGCAGCGCAATCCCCGCTATGGTTGCCCACGCATCGCATACATCGTCTCCCTCACTTTCGGCATCGAGATCAACAAAGACGTCGTGCGACGTATTCTTGCCAAACACTACAAGCCTAAACCACGCAACACGCAAGGTCCCTCATGGCTATCGTTACTCGGTCACAGTAAAGACAGCCTTTGGAGCATCGATCTGTTTCGCTGTGAATCTTTAACGCTTAAGTCCTATTGGGTTCTGGTTGTCATGGATCAATACAGCCGCAGAATCATTGGTTTCGGCATTCATCAAGGACCTGTAGATGGTGTGGCCGTATGCAGAATGTTCAACCACGCCATTTCGGGGACCGATCCACCCCGCTACCTCAGTAGCGACAATGATCCTCTTTTCCGATTTCATCGGTGGCGCGCAAATCTGCGAATCCTGGAAGTAACGGAGATCAAAAGTCTTCCGTATGCGCCTATGTCTCATCCGTTCATCGAACGAGTGATCGGCACCATTCGACGCGAATATCTGGATCACGTGCCTTTCTGGAATTCCCTTGACCTTGAGAGAAAACTGGACGAATTCAAAGACTACTACAATAACCACCGTACACACGCAGCCCTCTCCGGACTTTCACCGGCGAAATTCGGTCAACAAGCCAACCAGGCATACGTCAATATCAACGACTATGGTTGGCAACAACATTGCCGCGGATTATTCCACACGCCAATTCCTGCGTGGGCACCAATTCGCCACCTACAGGAATCTCGCTAAAGTTGCACGCAAATCCGCTTTTCAGAGACCGTCACGTTGTGGTGACAGAGGGAGCTGTAAGAGCACGGGAGAACGCTGCTTAACAACAAACTTGTAATGCGGCAGAAATCGCAGTACAAGCTATGTGTAATACTGAAAGAGTGGGGTGGAAAATGCGCTTCCTGGTGTCATTCTTACAATGCCTGATAATCACACTGCTTTTGCTTCCGCTCACTGCAACGGCTGATTTTATCGGTCTGGACTTCGGGCCCGGTGAGACACCGCCAAACTGGAATTCAATCACGCGAACCGGACAATACAGCCAGTTGAAGGACAATCGCGGCGTTCCCACCAGCGCCTCGCTGACGGTTCTGCATGCCGGTACTCCTTACAGCGTTACGCCCATGGCAAGTACATTGCCGCGCTCGGTGACTTCGCTTGCTGCCATCGATGGCAACCTCTACGAGTTTGGTGGCACGTTCAAAGCGGTCCTGAGCGGGCTGGTTCCAGGCGCGGTATACGATTTTTATCTATTCGGGCTGCGCAGCGGTGCCTCGCTGCAGCAGGACGTGCAGGTCATCGGCACTAACAATCTGTCTTTCACGCAGCAGGCCGGAGATGGCGTGCTTGCGATCAACAATCAGTCAGGCAGCGCCTCCAGCGACCTGCAAAGTTACGCAAAAACCGTCAAAGCATCACAGTCCGGCACTTTAGAGGTAACGGTAATCGG
Source organism: Symbiodinium pilosum (assembly GCA_905231905.1). Lineage (NCBI taxonomy): Eukaryota > Dinophyceae > Suessiales > Symbiodiniaceae > Symbiodinium > Symbiodinium pilosum. Next base: position 3,219 of record CAJNIZ010040336.1, read on the forward strand.
TCGCGGTGAGGCTGGCAGCCCGTTTGTCATCGCTGGCCTTGCATTGGATCAGAGAAATGCCATCAGTGGTGCACAGCAGCGTCCTGCAGATGCTCCGGCATTAGCCACGGTGAGTACCGACACATCCACAACACACAAGCAGGTCAACACCCCTACGCAAGCCCGACAGAGTTCGGGTATTGATGTTGTCGGACTGGAGCTCGGAATGACCCGGGAAGAACTGCTGGCGGCCATTCGCAGACACAACCCAAGACTCAATCTGATGGAGCACAGCAGCGAGATCATCATCCGTGACAGTTACAAAAAACCATTCAAGGCTGGCGCCTACATTGCGGAAGTTCAGGCTTTCTGGGATCCGCGCGCAAAAGGTTACCAGGGCACTGATGCGCGGCAGTCTATCAGTGCAGTATTCGCCGGCCCTCCAAACGCACATCAGGTGGAGTCCATATTGCGTGACGTGCGTTATGTAGATAGCAGCACCTACCCCGACTTTGACTCGTTAGTTGCGGCGCTCATCGGCAAGTACGGCCAGCCGGACTTCTCAGAACGCAAATCCCAGATGACGCAGATGGTCTGGCAACTCGACGGACAGTCTTTGTCAGACCAGCATCTAGGCAGGCTCGGAGGCACAGCCTTAAACCCCAACAACAATCACAGCACTCGCTACCACCTGTTTCCGGTTATCGATGCGAGCCTGCCGGCCAACGTGCTTAGCATAAGTGACGACGGGGTGACCATTCGCCACGGCAACAAGCAGTACATTGAGGGTGGTCGCTTTCTCGCCATACAGATCGTACAGCAGGGCGCCGGTGTCAATTTCATGCGTACGGTGCTGCAGGACAGCATGATGAAGATCGGCAAAGCACGTGGCGCTACCGCGGAAATGGCCAGGGTTGAACTTGCGCGACACGAGCAGCAAGAGAAGCAGGCCGTTCAACAGCGTCGAGGTCCGGATATCTGACCTGTGCATGGCGAATTCGTAGTCACGGCAAAATACCAAAGAAAATAACAGCCTTGTAGTGAACTGATACCTATCTACGATAGAGCAGCATGAGATCTGTGATTCTGCTAGCTGTTCATATCTTAGTGGTTCTCGCCAAGATGCTCCGACCCGGTGGCATCAAAGCGATCATTGCTGAAAACCTGCTCCTCAAACAACAACTCATAGTGCTGGGTCGATCTAGGAGAAAGGCACCCAACCTTAAAACAAGTGACCGTTTCATTTTAGGCGGATTGTCTCTATTCATTTCTACGCGCAGACGATTATCCGTTGTCGTGATCATCCGAACTTCTACGCTTTTGAAATTTCATCGCGCCTTAGTGAAACGCAAATATCGCCGCTTATCTAGCACCAGCGGTCACACAAAACCAGGGCCTAAAGGTCTCTCTCGGGAACTCATCGCCGCCATCGTCGAGTTAAAACAGCGTAATCCCCGCTATGGTTGTCCACGAATCGCCTACATCATCTCCCTCAATTTCGGCTTTGAGGTCAACAAGGATGTCGTGCGCCGCGTGCTCGCCAAACACTACAAGCCAAAGCCAGGCAACACACAAGGCCCCTCATGGCTGTCGCTACTCGGGCACAGCAAAGACAGCCTTTGGAGTATCGATCGTTTTCGCTGTGAATCCTTCACGCTCAAATCGTATTGGGTACTCGTTGTCATGGACCAGTACAGTCGCAGGATCATCGGTTTTGGCATTCATCAAGGTGACGTTGACGGCATCGCCGTATGCAGAATGTTCAACCACGCTATTTCAGGGACTGATCCACCCAGATACCTTAGTTGCGACAACGATCCGCTTTTCCAATTTCATCGTTGGAAGGCGAATCTGAGAATCCTGGATGTGACAGAAATCAAAAGCGTTCCGTACGTCCCCATGTCTCATCCGTTTATCGAGCGCGTAATCGGCACCATCCGGCGTGAGTATCTTGATCATGTACCGTTCTGGAACTCTCTGGATTTGCAACGAGAACTGGGCGAATTCAAAGACTATTACAATAACTACCAAACACATGACGCACTTGCAGGGCAATCGCCGGGTAGCTACTCCCAGCACCCCAACAAAACGTTTGCAGATATCAACTGTTACACTTGGCGGCAACATTGCCGCGGGTTATTCCACACACCAATTTCGATCTGACTACCATTTCGCCACACACAAGCTTATGGCTTCAGAAATTTTGAGAATTATCGATTGAGGGTCTTAACCCACTGTGGGTGGGATGGCATCATCAACCGTGTGTAGGGGGTTTAGTGAATAACGGTCATCCCCCGTTAAGTGGGTAGAGCCAGTGGGTAGAGCCTCCCCCGTTAACTGGGTAGAGCCAAATATACTTGACAAAATGGCGGTGGTTGGAGTCTCCAGCGAAATCGTCTCTACGGATTCCCTGATCTACTGGGAATTAGCAGGGAAATCTCAAAATTCTCTCTATCTTCGGCGCTATCCCCACCAACGAAGCCCACAAAATCAGCGTAATCGCGATAATTTCCCTAATCCTCCGAAGAGGGAAATACCTTTGCATTCCAGGGATTATTCATTCCCGGTGTTAGTTCTGTCAGGCCGGCTGAGATACAGCCTAGTTGCGTCCAATTCGCGCGTCACTCGGACGGCGTGGCTAAAGCGCTGGAACGCCAACGGGATAATGACATAGGGCGAAGCCCTAGCCGTCGACGCGACTGCGCAACGGCGCCTTGTTGGCCACGTCGATGTGACGCAAACCCGGGACCCAGATCAGCATGACCAAAGTCAACACTGCCAGCCCCAGCGCGCAACCGGCTAGCGCCACGTCAATTCCGATGGTTTCGGCGAAATAGCTCACCGGTAGGGCTCCCACGGGCATCAGCCCGAACGTCATCATCATGATGCTCATTACCCGTCCACGCATCTCGGGCTCGATGATCAGCGTGATGATGCTCATGTGCAGCGACATGAATACGGAGCTGGCAAGCCCCATGAGTGCGCATGTGGCGAGCGCAAACCACAGCGACGGCGAAAGCGCGAAGGCGCCCAGAAAGACCGCCCACGCAAACGCAGTGGCGAACAGGATGGTGCCTTTGCTCTTGGTATCCGAGATGCGGGCTAGCATCACCGAGCCCAAGATGGCGCCACCCCCCATCACGCTCAGCAGCATGCCGAGATCGTCCGGGCCGCCGTGCAGCACGTCGTGGTTGAACACTGGCATGAGCGACTGCACGGGAAAGCCGAACAACAGCGGAATGAAGGTCATGATGATCAGGCCGCGCAACAGCTGGTGGCGCCAGATGTACTGCAGGCCATCGCGCATGTCGTTGCGGATGGTGCCTCGCTCCAGCAGCTGAGACTTGCCCTTGTGGTCGAGCACCACGACCGTAAGCACAGAAATCAGATAAAGCAGTCCGTTGGCGAGGAACAACACGCCTACCCCGAACTGTGAGCCAGTGTCACCCGCGGCGACGATGGCTATGATCAGGCCGGCCATGCTTGGACCCAGCACGCGAGACAGGTTCATCGTTACAGAGTTCAGCGCTACCGCGTTCACCAACTGATCGTCTCCCACGAGTTCCGGAATCATGGCCTGCCGGGCTGGCATGCTGAACGACATGACAGTGCCGTTGAACAAGCCGAACGCAATGAAATGCCAAAACTCGACGAGGCCGCTGATGACAATGGCTGCCAACACAAAGGTGCTTGCGCAGTTCGCTCCCTGGGCCCAGGCCATGACCCATTTTTTGGTCAGGCGGTCGGCGGCTACTCCTCCGTATAGCGAGAACAGCATCATCGGCAGCGAGAAAGCCATCATTACCCAGGCAAGTTGGACCGGAGACTGGGTCATGTCGTATATCAGCCAGCCCCGCCCCACCATCTGCATCTGCATGGCGAATGTGGCGGCGAGATTGCCGATCCAAAGGTAGCGGAAATCGCGGCTGCGCAGCGATTTGAACATGCGCTGTTTTGCAGGCAGCGCGGAGGTCTGCGCCATGCTAGTGTCTTCGGCGGGAACCAGGTTTTTGATCCAAACCACTCGCCTGGTTCGCGATAAATCGACTCTGGCTCACCCTGCGATCTGGTACGCGTGTTTCTTGAATTCGTGGCTGAATGGGTGCCAGAAACCAGGCATGCGCTGTGTCATGCAGATACCAGCAATATTGGCTTTAGGTGCCCACCAGAAGTGAGTCCCAGCCATACCTCCCCAGTGATATTCTCCGATCGCTGAATCCGATTCTCCCTCGGCCGGCTTTTCTTTTACTGCAAAGCCCAGACCAAATCCCGTACCCGGCATACTCCACATAGGGAAGTTCACAGTTACCCCTTCCGCACATTGGTTGGTTCGCATGAGTTCGAGGGTCTCAGTTTGAATGATTCGCTCTCCATTCCACTCTCCGCCTGCCGCGATCATCCTGGCAAAGTTCAAATAATCGATCAGCGTAGACATCAGGCCACCACCACCAGAGAGAAAAGAAGGTAAATTCCGGTTTGCACTGGTGCTCGGCACATCCGCTGGTGTTGGACAGGCGCTCATGGGGTCCAGAGGAACATCTGGCAGATACATGGTGGTAAATCGGTCCAGTTTTTCTTTCGGGACATAGAAATCTGTGTCTACCATGTCGAGGGGTTCAAAGATCTGCGCCTTCAAATACTCATCAAACCGTTGCCCAGAGAGTATTTCTACCAATCGAGCGCAGACATCAGTGGCGAAGCTGTAGCGCCAGAAAGTCCCAGGGTGATAAGCAAGCGGTAATTTCCCTAGCTGTTCGCACAGCGACTCCAACGTCATTCCCGGAACCATCGGGTTCACTCCGGCCTGATTGTAGGCACCGTCAATCAGTCCTTCCGGATCAATGAAACCGTAGCTCAGCCCCGCTGTGTGAGACAGCACCTGATTAATCCGAATACTGCCATGAGCGGACTCTGTATCATCGATTTCTGTAGCGTCCTCTTTCAATACCTGCATATCCGCAAATGCCGGAATATAGTCTTCCAGGCGGTCTTCGAGTTTGAACGATCCCGCCTCCCACAATTGCATCAACGCGATTGAGCAGGCGAGTTTCGTACTGGAGTGCATACGAAAGATGGAATCTTCCGCAAGGGGTTTTCCTGACTCTAGGAGCGTGTCTCCGTAGAAATGCAGATCAACGACATCCGTACCCTGCATTACCACCGAGTTGGCAAACGGAATGACGCCACTGTCCACGTATCGTTGTACCGCCGCATGCAGCGGAGAAAAATCCAGGTCGTTTGATTTCAGTTCGATCGCCATGTTCTTCCTATGCACAGTTCGTTAAGCACCCGGACCTTAAACCTATCGCTGGACTCAAAGTCAGAAAAAGAAACCGGCGCCTAAGCGCCGGCGATACCGTCGATGTGATTGGAGAGAATGGAGGGGAGAGCACACCAACGAGATCAATCAACCACTAACCCAAGGTCAGCCCCGCCATTGAGCCTTCCTCACGCCAGTCTTTCATCTTCGCAAAGAACGCATTTGGGCCCTTACCATAACTGGCGTTCTGCACACTCTTGGGATTCGGCTGACCTTCATTGTTGTAGTAGCCGGGTGTGCAGGACGACTGGAATTCTTCACTGAAGCGAGCCATCGAGACAATCTCCTCAACCCAGGCATCTTCCGCTTCTTTGCTGGCTTCCACTGTACGAATGTTTCCGCGCCTGCACTGGTCCACGATGTACGCAATCTGGGTCGCCGTTTCATCCATGGCGTGAGGGAAATTTACGGTGAAGGCGCACTGCGCATTGCTCATCACAAACAGATTAGGGAAACCATGAGTGTGTAAGCCATGGAGCGTCCGTATGCCATCAGACCATTTCTGACTGAGGGTAAGGCCATCTTTACCCACCAGATCGTATCCAGAGCGACGGGTGTATTCCGTACCTACTTCGAACCCTGTGGCAAACACAATGCAGTCCAACTCGTATTCGACACCATTGGCCACTACTCCGCGCTCGGTGATTTTCTCAACACCCTTACCGTCGGTGTCAATCAGGTGCACGTTTTCCCGGTTGAAAGTGGGTAGGTATTCATCATGAAAGCAGGGCCGTTTACAAAACTGTCTGTAGTAGGGTTTGAGTGCCTCGGCCGTTTGCGGGTCATCCACCAGAGCTTGCGCTCGAGACCTGATCTGCTCCATCTTCTCGAAATCCGCCAATTCCATCAGCTTCGGTATCTCAGACCAGTCCACGCCCTCTGCACGCCAGTTCGAAAGAGACAAGAGATTACGAATAATCTCGGTCCACCCATCCTGCACGAGGTCCTCTTCCAGCACTTCGCCGGAAGTCAGTGAGTTGAAGTTCTCCATCAACTCCCGCTGCCATCCTGGTTGAAGATTTTCAGCCCAGTTTTCGTCGGTGGGCTTGTTATTGCGGACATCAATCGATGATGGGGTGCGTTGGAACACAAACAGCTCCTTTGCACCCTCCCCCAGATGGGGAATACATTGGACCGCGGTGGCACCCGTACCAATGATGCCTACCCGTTTGTCTGCGAGCCCGGTCAGACCCCCATCCGGACCACCACCTGTGTAGTCATAGTCCCAACGACTGGTATGAAACGTATGCCCTTTGAAATCGGATAGCCCGTCAATGCCTGGAAGTTTCGGGCGGTTCAAAGGTCCGTTCGACATCACTACAAACCGAGCGCGCATCGCATCGCCACGATTTGTACTGATGATCCAGCGAGCCTCATCTTCATTCCATTCAAGCCCGGACACTTCCGTTTGAAAACAGGCATCTTCATACAAATCATAGTGCTCGCCGATCCTGCGGCTGTGAGCCAGGATTTCCGGTGCGTGCGCATATTTTTCTTTAGGTACGTAACCAAGTTCTTCGCACAGTGGTAGATAGATGTAGGACTGCACGTCACAGGCTGCACCGGGATAGCGGTTCCAGTACCACGTGCCGCCAAAGTCGCCGCCTTTTTCGATCATGCGGATCTTCTCTACCCCTGCCTCGCGAAGTCGTGCAGCGGTAATGAGCCCTCCAAAACCACCGCCGATCACGACAACCTCGACGTCATCAAACAGCGGATCGCGAGCGATCACTTCTTCGACATAAGGGTCGTCTACATAACGAGCAAAATCGCCTGTAACCTCCTGGTACTGTTTACTACCATCTGGTCGCAGGCGCTTATCACGTTCGAGGCGGTACTTCTCCCTCAATGCATCCGGATCAAACCCTAATTCCTCGGCAGGAAGTTGTGCTTTGTTAGTCATAAAAAGTTCCGATCTATCAGTTTGGTTCTCATTGCGTGCAGTCGCTTGTGATCACACTCAGCCTAGTTTCTGAATGAACTCACCCAGCGCATCAAGGCCCGCAAAAATGTCCTTTTCGCCGGCCAGGCCAAACAGCGGCAGCGTCACCCTGTGCACGCCAACCTCTTCCAGCGCTTTGATGTGATCTGCGTCCATGCTGCCGCTAGAGGTGATCTCAATTGTGTTGAAATCCCGGCCTTCCGCCTCACATGCCTGTCGCAATTCATCCAGTGATTGGCGCATGCGATCTGGCGCAGCCTCAGGGGCGTACCATCCCTCGCCATAGCGGGCGATGCGCTGCATCACCTTGCCTTTTGAACCACCGATGTGAACAGGCAGAGGCTGCTGTACCGGCAATGGGTAGCTTTTGAACCCCTGCCACTGAACAAACTCGCCATCGTGTTCAATGGCATCACCTGACCAGACTTTTTTCATGGCGGCAATGTAGTCATCAAAGCGCGCGCCACGCTTTTCAAAAGGTGTGTCCATGGCAGAAAATTCTTCCTGCAGCCATCCAATACCGAGCCCAAGCATCAGCCGTCCACCGGACAGCACGTCGATACTCGCAGCTTGTTTGGCCAACAACAGGGGCTTGACCTGCGGCAGGATATTGACCCCGGTGCCCAGACGGATAGTTTTTGTGTGCGCGGCAATTGTGGCCAACGCGATGAGTGGATCAAGAAAGCTGGTTTCCGGTGCAGCGCCCATCTTTCCATCAGCGCTGTACGGATATTTTGATACATAATCTTCGGGCACCATGACGTGCTCGAAGGTCCAGAGTGATTCAACACCCACATTCTCCGCATGCTGTGCGATGCGTACCATTGATTCCCCATCAAGGCCGATGTTTATGGGTATGCAGCCAATCTTCATAGCGCCTCCTATTTCCCTTCTCTTTGTTTTCTATGTTCCCCCGCAACCTGCGCCAGCAGCCGCTTAGCGTCATCGGTAGCCATAAGCTCACCAAACAATCTACCTTCGAGCTGCAACATTTCTTTCGTTACAGGACTCGCTGAGGTTTGCGCAAGACGTTTGATGTGGGCAACCGCTAAGGGAGGGCGCGCAGCGATTTCGCTTGCCAGTTCTATGGCGCGATCCAACGCCGTCGCCTTCTCGTTCAGGTCAACCAACTCATCGATGAGGCCAATCTCGAGCGCTTCGCTCGGCGTGCAGAGTTTCGCACGCCACATCATCAGCAGCGCGCGGTGACGGCCGATCAGCGCACTCAAGCGCTGAGTACCCCCGCCACCAGGCAGGATGCCCACTGAAATCTCCGGGAGCCCAAAGCGGAAAGGACCATCCTTCGCGACGCGAATGTCTGTTGCCAGTGCAAGCTCAAGCCCGCCACCCATAGCGGTCCCGTTCAAAGCGGAGATGACGGGTTTAGGCAGCGCTTCAAGACGCAGGAGCACATCGATCATGCTCACTTCCCACTGCGCACCATGCCCTTGAGCACTATCGTCGAGTTCTTCGACCGAAAAGTGGCGTACGAAAAATTCATCGCTACTGCCGGTTATGACAACCGCACGCACCTCTTCGGATTCCAGGCGCGGCAACAACTCATGTAACTCATGAATGGTTTGTGGTGTCATCACCGATAACGGAGGATTATCGAAAGTGACGATGGCAACACCCTTTCGTATTTCGAGCGACAGATGTTCCAAAACCTAACTCCTTCTTGTTGAGTGCTAAATTGGCGGTCATACTTATATAACATTTTATATTTTCTGACAAGCGTGTCGAGGCACGCCGACAGTTAAATCTGATTCCTGTTGGTCAGCAGTAATCGCCAGAATTCATTTTCAAACGCTGCCGGACGCTCACCCGCAACCGGTGCCTGTGTGGTTCGAGCCACCACCAGATTCAGCGAAGGTGAAACCGAGACGTGGTTCTGCATTGCGCCTCTGGCGACCATCAGATCAGCCGGTGCGTTCGGAAGAATGGAGCCTGGCACAACCTTATGTTCCTGCATGGGTATCGGGTAATGGCTACCACGATTGTTCCACCACAAGAGACCCCACGCAGGGTTCTCCTCGGAACCCGGCTGAATAAGCCGGTCAAACACACCGTCATCCACCAGAAGCTTGTTTCCCTCATAGCTGCCTCGCCCCAGTATCAACCGACCCATCTGCGCCAGGTCCCAGGCCGTGGACATCAAACCCGTGATCGGTGTGCCATCGGGCATTAAGGATGCACGTTCCACCCAGGTGGTCTGTTTCATGCCCAGGGGTTCAAACAACCAAAGTTCGGACAATGCCTGCAGGGAGTGGCCGGCACGTAGACATAGAATTTTCTTCAGGTATTGGTACGCCGTATTGTTATAGCGCCAGCTGCGACCAATCTCTCCCAACGGTTGTAAATCATCGTCCATACCGGTGGTCATGGTCAGCAGGTTTTCAATGGTCAGCCTGGCTTCGTCCGCCGGGCCCAGTTGTGTCCATCCCGGACCCAGATGTTGATTGATGGCGTCACTGATCTGAAGCAGACCGATCTGCTGAGCTTTGACTGTAAGAATTGCAACCAGGCCTTTCTGTACTGCGTATACATCTACAGGAGCAGGACTGAAAGCCTCGTTCAGCAGACACTCATCACCCGCGTAAATGACCAGCTGAGCACTGCCCGCTTCACGCGCAAAAGCCACAGCATTCGCCAGCGCTGAAATGGGCTAACCCCGCCGCGCCGCGTGATACTCGCTGGTTGCAATCACTCCATCACCGCAAACTGGATGGCTGCAACCGTTCAATTGAATTCGCATCGTTCACATCACCCTGAACATCTTTCTTGTGCCGCTCAAACCTAAAACTGCGCCTGCCATTCTTCACCAAAGACGTCTCTGCCTATGGTCCAGGATTCGCCTAAACCAGGGTGAATGCTGGCACTGAAATCGTCCAGGGTGGAGGAGCTGGCGGCAATGTTCTCCGCGGAGTACTCGTCCCCAGGCAGATGCAAACCGTTACTCAGTTCATTGCGTACGCGATGTACAAAGCCGCCACCGACCTCGAACACACCACCTGTCTCTTGAGTATCCGCATGACACAGCCAAACGGCGAGTTGCGCAAGATAACGGGGACCAAACGGGCTTGCTTCCTGCTCTTCATTGGAGCGTCCAGTCATACGGCTTGCCGAGAACGGCGCTACCGCATTAGCATGAATGTCATGCGCCTTCCCTTCCAGCGCGAGCGCCTTGGCGAGCCCCAGCATGGCCGCTTTTGCTGCGGCGTAGTGTGCAAAGTTTGCTGCTGCATACAAGCCGAAAGGCGATGAGGTGAAGAGCAGCCGACCGTAACCGGCTTCGAGCATGTGCGGCCACGCGGCCTGTGTGCATTGGAAACTACCCTCAATGTGCACATCCAGCATCCGTTTCCACAACTCAGGTGTCATGTCCTTGAAAGGCGTGGCGTAGGCGATGCCCGCATTGTTGATGAGAACGTCGATACGCCCCCACTCGCGCAAGGCTGAGTCGACTATGCGTGCGCCGTCCAGTACTGAATCGTAGTTGGCGATGGCGTGGCCGTTGGCGGATCTGATCTCTGCAACCACACCGTCTGCCGTGGCGCTGTCGCTGCCCTGGCCATCCACCGAACCACCAAGATCATTGACGACAACTCTGGCTCCGCGACGGGCAAATTCATGTGCATAAGCACGGCCGATACCATTGCCTGCACCGGTCACCACAACAACCCGGTTTTCGAAGTTCATACTCACTGTTCCTTCCTGATTTGTTGTTGATTTTTTGTTTTCTTTTATATATTTTTTTATACTTTTGAGCAAGCCATGATGGAGTTAGAACCGCTACCCGGGGTGGGCGTGGAAGTTACCGGGTGCGACATCCATGCCCTGAAAGAGGATGAACTGCAGCAACTGCGCGCAGCGTTTACTCAGTACGGCGTGCTGTTCTTTCGCGGCCAGGACATCAGTGAGCGCGATCACATTACTTTTGCAGAACGTTGGGGCGACATCAACATCAATCGCTTCTTCGCAGCACACACCGAATATCCACAGATTGCTATGGTCACCAAGGAAAAAGACCAGAAGCTCAACATTGGTGGCGGCTGGCATACTGACCATTCTTACGATGCCTGCCCGGCACTGGGTTCGATCCTGGTTGCCCGCGAACTGCCGAGCCAGGGCGGCGAAACCTGGTTCACGAGCATGTACAAGGCCTATGATGCTCTGTCAGATGGCCTCAAACGCACGCTCCATGGATTACGCGCCGTGCACTCAGCAAAACATCGCTTTGGCACTGATCATCGCTACAATAGAGCGGAGGTCACTGAAGGCCGGATTGGTAATGCTGAAGCCGCTGATGTGCTGGAAGATGTGATTCACCCGGTAGTGATCAGGCATCCACTGTCCGGTAAGCCAGCACTGTACGTGAATCCTGATTTCACCCTCCGCTTTGAAGGCTGGTCCGCTGAAGATTCAGCACCACTGCTTGAGTACCTGTACCAGGTGGCAGTCACCGACCCCTTCGTTACAAAGTTTCACTGGGAGCCTGGCTCCATTGCCTTCTGGGACAACCGCGCCACCTGGCACTACGCACCAAACGATTACCATGGCGAGCGCCGTGAGATGCACCGCATCACCATCGAAGGCGGCCCGCTTAGCGCTTACCATAGAGACAGTGCCGCTGGTACAAATTAACGGCTGGAGAGGACAATGGAAACCCTGGACAAATTCTACACAGCCGCAGAGCGACGTATCAAAGACCTGGGCCTTGAAAAATACGCCTTGGAGATTGAACTGAATGGTTTCACCGTGGTGCCCCCTGATGTTACAGGCGTTTCTGAAGATGTGATTGATCACCTGTGTGACCTTCTACTTGAAAAAAGTGAGGAACTGGTGGGTTGCAGGTTCAGTGTTGAGGAAGGTCCTGCCTGTGAACTCGATTATGGCGACTACAAGGGAACGCTGGAACGCCAATCTGGTGTGAAACCCAGCCAGTTTCAATTAATGCAATTGTGTACGTTTCACCGCGCTTTTCGCGACCTCGCGGTAAATCCAGTGGCATCGCAGCTCATGCAACTTATCCTGGGCGGCATGGCGCGGTTCAGTTCACACAACTGTTTTGTTAAGTGGGCTGGTGAAGGGTATGGCGAGTCTCTCGGCTTGCATTGCGATCAGTTACCCTGGGGGCGAGCGTTGGCAGCAAACTGTAACTGGGTGTTGACAGACTATACCAGGGAAAATGGCGCGTTTGCTTGTGTGCCTGGCTCACATCGATTTGATTGCGCGCCTATTATGCCGAAAGCTGTTGAGCAGGCGATTCCTGTTGAATGTCCAAAAGGTTCGCTTATCGCGTTCCATGGGCAGTTGTGGCACGGCGCGTATCCACGTACTACGCCAGGGCTGAGGGTCACAATCAGCAACTATTTTCGCCATGCAGCAATGCTGCCACAGGATGACATCCCGAATCACTTTCCACGTGAACTGGCGGACGATTGTGTCAACCCAGAATTGTTCAAAGAATTTGCCGGTTTTGGTGTCCCCTACCAGCGCCAGGTACTGCCATTACCGCGAGCGGCAACATAGACATGACCTTACCAACAATTTCGATCGGCTTTCCACCCGGACCTCATGCTTTAGAAGGCGCTAAACTCGCCGAGGAGCTGGGCTTTGAACGGCTCTGGTTGTACGACTCCGCAGGTATCTGGGAAGACGTCTGGATGACGCTTGGTATGGTTGCTCAAAATACAAACCGGATACAGCTAGGCACCGCAGTGCTTGTCCCAAACTTGCGTCATGTCATGACAACCGCATCCGCTGTTCTTACGATGGAGAGAATGTGGCCTGGCAGATTAACCCTTGGCTTTGGTACAGGTTTTACTGCCCGGGTTGTACTTGGTCAGAGGGGGCTGACCTGGGCCTATACAACCCGTTACTTAAAACAGTTACGTGCCCTGTTGGCTGGCGAAACGGTAGAGATTGAAGGTAAACCCTGCAAAATGATCCACCATCCCCATATGGCAAAAGCCAGACCGGTTGAGTTCCCGCTAATATTGTCCGCACTGGGTCCCAAAGGACAAGGCATCGCACGTGAAATTGCGGACGGGCTCATCCAATTCCAAAGCGGAGATGGCTCGTGGTCTACGCACGTAAATCTAATAAACGGCACGGTACTGGATGAAGGCGAGGGTCTACACGATGAGCGCGTGATTCAAGCCGCTGGTCCCTGGTGGGCGATGTGGTATCACGGTCTGTGGGAAAGGTCTCATGACAGCCTCAAGTCCATTCCGGGTGGCGAAGAATATCTGAAACAGCTAAATGACAACCACCCGGAAGCGCTTCGGCATCTTGCCGTGCACGAAGGCCACGCTACACACATAAATGAACTCGATCGAATTCTGATTGATGCAGCAGGAGACCAACTTTCCTGGGAGCCTCAAGGTTGGGTGGGTACGCGTGAGTACTTCCGTCAGCGCCTTGCAAAAGAAGCAGAGCTTGGCACGACAGAAATTGTATACGCCGCGGCGGGCCCTGATCCTATGAGAGAAATTCGTGCGTTCGCTGATGCAGCGTTTGGCTGACAATATTCGAAGAAGACCTAGCCATCAGCTGAGGTTATTGCCGTCAACCGATCTCGCAGTTCGTTTTTAGCTACTTTTTCCAAAGTCGAACGCGGCAGTTCATCGACAATGTGAACATCTCGCACAACCTTGAAGTCTGCTAGAAATTCTTCGCACAGGGATATGATTTTTTCTTTTACCGCAGCTTCCTCAAGTGCAAGACCAGCATCATTAAGAATGACAAAAACAACGGGTACCTCATCTAACATGTAGTGTTTTTGCGCCACGACGGCACATTCTTTCACAATGCCTGTTTGCATGATTACCGTTTCAATTTCTGATGCAGCGACATTTTCGGCACCGACCTTGAGCATGTCTTTGGCTCTGTCCGCAAAGAACAGCCAACCCTCTTCATCCATTCTCACCAGGTCACCGGTTTCGAACCATCCGTTTTCATCAAAGGACTTCTCGTTAGCATCCGGGTGCCGATAATATTCCTTGAACAGGGTGACACCCCGCACACCACGAATAAACAACGCCCCTTTCTCTCCCTGTCCGGCCAGGTCACCATTTGCTTTTCTGAGCTGAATTTCATATTCCGGCGCGACACGTCCGATAGTTCCCTGGGGTCCAGGATGATCAAGGTCAGTCACTATTCCCTGAGTCAGCGTTTCTGTCATACCCCACCAACCAATCATATTCACGCCGAAGTGTTGTTCGATTGCGGGCACTCTTGCACCCATACCCCAAAAACGCTGCTTGTGTTCCGGGACCGGTTGCGCCATGAGTGCATTTACACTGAAGGGAATCATGGACACCCAACTCACCTCGTGGCGCAGGGATACATCCCAGAACCTGGAGGTAGAAAATTTCGGCTGCACGACAATGGTTCCCCCTGACCAGAAGGTCGACAACATGGAGTAACCCTGGGCGTTGGTGTGGAACAGCGGCATGTAGATCAGCGTCACATCCTCTGTGCGCAAGCGCATGTGTATTGCTGAGGTCTTGCCCGCCCACAAGCCATTAGCATGAGTCCAGAGCACAGCCTTGGGTCTGGAAGTAGTACCGGAGGTAAACTGAACGCTCAAGTTTCGTGCCGGGTCTATCGCGACTGCCTCAGCGGGTGCGTCGGAAAACAGCGCCTTAAATGGCAATACAGCGTCCTGTTGTTTCGGACTGCCGGCATCATTATCTGTCACGGAAACAAAATTTAATCCAGGACAAGCGCCCCTGATCATCGCGGCATATTCTGGTTGGGTGATGGCACAAACCGCCTCTGTCACCTCTGAAAAATACTCAAGATCTCTTGCAACACTACGTGTGTTGGTGGAAACCGCGACGGCTCCGATACGAGCACATGCAAACCACGAGAGGACAAACTCCGGGGAATTGTCGAGGTGAATGATGACAAAATCACCTGCCTTTACACCTCGTTGCTGGAGGCCTGCTGCCAGCCTGCCAGCATCGTCATAAAGCTTTTTATAGGTCCAGGATTGCTCTTCCCCCTCAAAGGGGCACCATATAAAGCAGATTTTATCCGGTGAGCGCTCTGCCCATTGCGCCATCAACCAATTGATATCCTGGCCAACAAAGGATGCTTGTCGGCTTGTGGCCACTTCTTCCTTTAACCCCATGGTGACTCCTGTTTTTTTACAAGCCTTCGATGTTGGAAAAGTTCGGCGCTCGCTTTTCTTTGAACGCCAGGAATGCTTCTGCATTTGCCGGGCCACCCATTAGTACAGCGTATGCATCGTTCTCTTTTTTATGCGCTGCCATCGCACCCTCTTGGCGACCCGCAGCCAACATCAGCGACTTGGTGGCAATCAGCGAAGGAATGGGATTGGCAGCCAATTCCAATGCAACCTGTTGTGCTTCGGGCATGACAGAATCAGCAGATGTCACTTTCCAGATCAAACCCATATCCAGGCATTCTTGCGCACTGAACCAACGACCGGACATCAAAACGTAGGCCGCATTCTGCCATCCTAAGCGAGCAGGAAAGGTGTAACTGCTGCCCGCCTCCGGTGCCAACCCGAGTTGCGGAAACGGCGTTCGCAGCTTGGCGTCCTGCGCCATCACGACCAAATCACAATACGCCAACATGGTCATCCCCACGCCAACCCCGAGCCCGTTAACAGCACCGATGAGCGGTTTATCAAACGAATTCAGGGCGGCAAACATGCCAGGGAATTGACCAGAACCTTCCTCTCCCACCGCAGCTAGATCTAACCCGGCACAGAACGCTCGGCCTTCTCCAGACAGAATCACTGCCGCAACCGAATCATCTTTGCGGGCTTTGTTTAATGCATCTCTCACTGCAACAAACAGCGCGTTGTTCATCGCATTCAAAGCTTCTGGTCGGTTAAACAAAAGTGTCCGTACCCGCCCTTCATTTATCTCACGCAATACTCCGTGGGATTCTTCGTCAGCCATCAGGCTTTCCTCCAAACATAGGTTTCATAGCCGTTAACGAACTTGTTATCTATCGTCCGCTCCGCCTCGATCAATCGTCCAGGGTTGCAGCAAGCCGATCCGTCGCTTCCAGATAGTCTTCCATAAATTCCCGGACGACCGTACGCGAATCCTGAATCTCATTCATCAATCCAACGCCCTGACCGACGAAGAAGGTGGCTAGGGATCGAGCGCCCTGATGCCCGCCTTCAGCCAGCTTGGTCACACGGCGCAAAGCCGGTTCGCTGACCAGCGACATCAGCGGCATGGGCAGTGATTCCGGAGCCTCTTCGCTTTCCCAGGCATCGGTCCAGGCTGAACGCAGCTGTCTGGAGTACTTGCCTGTTCGATATTTCGAACGGACTGTGTGTCGCGAGCTTGCCTGAGTGTACTTCTCTTTCACCACCGGCGAGGTTTCCGCCTCGGTGGTGGTGAGCCACATTGATCCAGTCCAGGCGCCGTGTGCCCCCATGGCCATGCAGGCAGCCATCTGCCGACCCCGAACGATGCCACCTGCAGCGAGGATGCAGACATCAGAACCCTTTACCGCATCGACCACTTCCGGGACCAGCACCAGGGTGCTCACCTCGCCGCAATGACCACCGGCTTCCGTGCCTGCCACGACAAGGATATCGACGCCAGCTTCCACCTGTTTGGTGGCATGTTCTTTGGCGCCGACAAGAGCCGCCGTGGCAACTCCCCGCGCCTTGCCCATCTCCAACATATACCGGGGCGGCACACCAAGCGCATTGGCGATGAGCTTGATCGGGTGCGAGAAAGCCACATCGATAATGTTAGTTGCCTTGTTCTCCGTAAGAAAACCACTGGCAACGCCCGTGCGTGAATTCTCATAGACATCACCGGCGTCAATGTCGTACTGGGCAAGCACGTTTATCGCATAGTCGCGATGCTCATCCGGCACGCGTGCCTGCAACGACTCCCCCGTATCGTCGTCGCTTGCAGCCAGCGACGTCGGGGCAATCAGATCCACGCCATACGGCAGACCGTCGATGTGTTCGTCAATCCAATTCAGCTCTATCTCGAGCTGCTCGGGGCTGAACCCGGCCGCGCCGAGCACACCCATCCCCCCGGCCTTCGACACCTCTACGACCACATCACGACAGTGCGTGAAGGCCACCAAAGGGAATTCAATTCCAAGCAGTTCGCATATGGGAGATTTCATGTTTCGCTTCCTTGTTAACGGGCTTTAGTACAATCCAAACCATCGGGCGGCTAATAACTACGCGGCAATCCCAGCACATTCTGGCAGAGGAAATTCAACACCATGTTGTTTGAAATCGGTGCTGTGCGCCACAAACGAACTTCCCGCCATTTGCGCTCAATCTGATATTCCTTGGCAAACGCAAACCCACCAAAGGTTTGAAAGGTCTCATCTGCGGCTTTCCAGGCCGCTTCCGACGCCAGGTACTTGGCAATGTTCGCTGCTTCACCGCAATCCTGTCCTGAATCATACAGTGCGGCAGCTTTGCGAATCATCATCTCGGCGGCTTCCAGTTGCGCGTAGGCTTGCGCCAACGGAAACGCGATGCCCTGGTTTTGACCAATTGGACGGCCAAACACTTCTCGCTCGTTAGCGTAGGCAACACCTTTGTCAATAAAGTAACGTCCATCACCCAATGCTTCGGAGGCAATCAGAATCCGCTCCGCATTCATTCCGGATAGAATATTTTTAAACCCCTCCCCTTCTACCCCTACCAGGGCACTGGCTGGAATGGCCATATCTTCGAAAAATACTTCTGTGGTGTTGTGATTGATCATGGTTGGGATCGAGCGAATTTCACAACCGTTGCCGCGCACTTCACGCAGATCAACCAGAAACGTGGACAACCCTTGCGTACGTTTAGCCACCTGATCCACTGGCGTCGTCCGCGCCAGCAACAACATCAGATCCGATTGGTGTGCGCGGCTGGTCCAGATCTTCTGGCCATTAACGATGTATTGATCGCCTTTCTTTTCAGCGCGTGTTTTCAGTTGTGTTGTATCAGAACCCGTTGTGGGCTCAGTCACCCCAAAAGCCTGCAAACGCAGCTCGCCAGAGGCGATGGCAGGCAGATAGCGCTGTTTTTGCTCATCACTGCCATGACGTAACACGGTACCCATGGTGTACATCTGGGCGTGGCTTGCTGCGGCTGAACAGCCATGGCTGTGAATTGTTTCCAGGATCACGCTCGCTGCGCGAATGGGTAAACCCGCGCCGCCATAGATCTCTGGAATGAGCGCAGCCAGGTAACCCGATTCGGTCAGCTGATTGACAAATTCATGCGGGTACTCGGCTTTCTCATCCAGGTTCTGCCAGTATTCACCAGGAAAATGTGAGCACAGTCGGGCTACCTGCTCTCTTATGTCTGAATAATCGACGCCGTAATTCATTTCTGCCATATCATTCCTTTTTGGCCCTGGTGGTGAACAAACTATATTCCTTTTCATTCCAGAAGACTTTGCCGGTGGGACCACCTGCAGGTAGCGAAGCCAGCATTTTTGCTGTGGGGTAGGTCTCTGCAGCATCCTGAAGGTTAGGCATATCTCTCCCCCAAATAGATGTGTTAGTCGGGCCCGGTATCAACATGTTCACGCAGATGTCCGCATCATTTACTTCTTGCGCCGCCACCCGAGACAACGCCCACACCCCTGCTTTGGCCGCCGCATACGCTGATGTACCTGGCTTATCAACCTCCGCCGCCCGCGATAGAGTATTGATAATGCGTCCATAGCCAATCCGGCGCATATGCGGAATCGCTGCGCGCATACCATTGGCAGCGCCAAACAGGTGCACGGCGACATGATTTTCAAACTCACCCGTCGCGCTTGCTTCCAGAGGGGTGCTATAACCCAGTCCTGCATTGTTGAACAGCACATCAAGCCTACCGGTTTGTTCTATGGCAAATTCAACCATCCGTTCAACCTGAATCGCATCGGTAACGTCCACCACATAATTCAGGGTGTTTTCCAAATCAGCCAGACCTTCTTCATTGATGTCTGCGGCAATGACTGTTGCGCCGTCCTTAACAAAATTTTCCACCCAACAGCGGCCAAGACCACTGGCAGCACCGGTTACCAGCACGGTTCTCCATTCAAACATGGCGTTTGAGAAACTCCTCATAGATGGCAGTGGTTAAACCCGGCCGTTGCAGCACACTGCCGTGACCCACATCGGGCATCACAACAAGAGAAGCACTTGGCGTCATAGCAACAAATTCCCGGCTCGACGCCAGATTCGGATCGTGATCGCCGGTGGCCACCAGTACTGGTAGAGCAAGGTTTGCCGCTGCTGCGCGCAGATCGTAGCGGGCGGCCGCAGACAGTGCTTTTGGCACCTCTTCAGGATGGTTATGCTGATTCCAACCGAGCGGAGCCGGTTCTTCCACAATGCCGGCAGCGTATTGTTTTTTGCGTGCCACTAGACTTTGTTGTTGCTGCGCCTCGACATCGGCTTTGCCTATGCTCAGATCAAAAAAGGCGGCAGACCTCACTCGCGCCTGCTGTAACGCACAGAAAGCCAGCGCCGCTCTCGAACCCCAGGCCATTGCCCATACATGACACACGTCGACGCCAAGTGAATTCAATATTGAAATCACATCATCCGCATACTGCTCAAACGAATACTCGCGGGCGGGGTTCGCCGTAGCGCTGCTACGCCCGGTGCCTCGGACATCGAACCGAATCAGATAAAAATCTTCTTTCAGCCGCTTAACAATATTGTTCCACATCTGTAACGAGCAACCCGCCCCATTCCAGAACAGAATGGCTGGCCGCCCCGGGTCACCACTCACCTGATAGTGAACAATCGCTCCTTTCAGATTCAGGAACATGACAGGCACACCTCACCTGAGCGCATCAGTCGTTAGGCTCGTAGAACATCGAGGTGCGGCCACCGTCCACTACCAGATCGTGGCAGTTGACAAAACGACCTGCATCGCTGGCCAGATACAGGGCTGCTTCGGCAATATCATGTGCAAGACCCGTTTGCTTGAGCGGTACGGCATTGGCCAGATTGGCTTTGAGCTTTTCCATCTTGCGCTCGTTCTCTTCGTCCGAAAGCGTGTTAGCGCGTCCCGAGCCACCATAGAAAATCGGCGTTGCAATTGCACCCGGTGAGATGGCATTGACGCGAATCCCCAACGGTCCCAGCTCAATGCCGGCCATTTTCGTGTAGTGGGTAACAGCCGCCTTCAACGCAGAGTAGAGCACATCGCCCTGACGATAGCGTATCGCTGCGATACTGGAGTTGTTGATGATACAACCGCCGCCAGCGGCTTTCATCGGTTCAATCGCGTGTCGCGTCCCCAGCATAACGCTGGAAAGCAGCAGCCTTACACCATAATCGATGTGCTGCTGCGAGAGCTGATCGATAGGCGCGCCTACCGGACCGCCCGCATTGTTGAAGAGAATGTCCAGGCGGCCAAACTGGTTGGTCGCGGCCTGGATACTGGCAGCAATATCTTCCTCCTCGGTGACATCGGCCTGCACGTAGAGCGCATTGTTACCCAACAGCTTCGCCAGGGCCTGGCCCTTTTCTACACTGCGTCCCGCTATGACAATCTGCGCGCCTTCGTCAATGAACAGTTGCGCGGTGGCCGCACCAATGCCGCTGGTACCGCCGGTAATGAGGGCTACCTTGCCGCTCAGGCGGCCTGTTTGTTTTGACATGTTTCTCCCCGAACAAGCAAAGCTTTGTTCTTATTTTTATTTATCCAACTGCGGTTGAGTCGCGCTTCCGCTGCGGCAGGAAGCCCGGATTGTCACCGCGCATGAGTGGCTGACCGCACAACATGCGAAACAAATCCGGCTCCTGATTCAAGCGAATAATGTCTTCACTACAATCGCTGAAATCCCATAGGGGTAAACCCGGAAAACCCCGCATCGTGTGTGTAGTGATTCGTAGCCCGGCTTTTTTGCGCGGCCAGGAGCCATGCCAGGTACTACCATTAAAGATGACAAACGAGCCCGCTTCTGCTTCGATCGGCTGGATCTGTTGGCGCAGCTCATCCGTCAGATTGCCTTGCGGCAGCTTGCCGAATTTATGCGAACCCGGCAGAAAACAGATGGGCCCATCGTCTGCTTCGCAGTCTGTGAGCAGCCAATTGACGTTCGCAACGTAGGGATGATGAACATCAAAGATCATGCCGAGGGTGTCTGTGTGCAGACCGTGATCAGGCCCCCAACCGTCTGCATTGGCCCACTTCCACATACCGTTGGCCGTGCGCATGCGAAAAGCATCACCGATGATGCCGCGGTGAAGGGTATTGAGGACGGGGTTAGTCTGAAAGTCCCGGAATACCTGATCGATCTCGAACGTACGGGTGACATAACAGTAAGCGGGTGGGTGGCGGCCTGGTATAAATTCATCAAGGGCGCCGTGCTGTTCGTCCCAGCGGACCCCGGTGCGTTTAGACGCCTCCGCTAAAATGCACTGTTTGGCCTGCTCAACCTCCCGCTGTGAAAACCCGGTCTGGTCGGGCGGCACAATGGTGAAACCTTGTTCTTCGATATTGCGAACGTGTTCATCAAGACCGTAGCGGTCGATGGCTTGCTCAACAGTCAGCTCCCATTTCCAGGCCATACGGCTACTCCTCCCCTGCCACGTTTTCTCTTGCCTCTCTTCGAGCATCTGCTGCCCGGAACCGAGCGATCGCTTCGCCCGCGTACTCCGCGGCGGGCCGGCGCGCAGCATCAGACACCACGCCAAAATGGATGCCCGCGCGGTGCAGCCGCTGAATCAGCACCGTGCCCATACAGGCCGCTGGCGTGAGGAACCCGCCACCTGATACCACACCCGGACACGAGGCCGCCTCGTAGACGAGCGCGAGCCCTGCCTCTACCGCCATTTTGGCGGTCTCCTCGTAAGCGACTTCGGCGCCCGTTACGGTTACCGTCACACTTTCGCCCGCCTCATTGCAGGCAACCAGCGTCGATTGGAAACGGGCGCGGGCGCGCGCTTCGGGAGACGGTCCCTCGCCAGGCTTCGGCAACGTGCCCTCTTCGATTCTACGTCGCAGATCCTCCGGCTGCGCTGGTGCGGTGACAAACTGGACGCTCCGCTGAGCTTCTTCTTCATTCCGGCACGCAGCGACCTCCCGGTAGTTAAACTGCGAACCATACCCGAGCAACGCACTCGACCTACGCACGGCCAATGGGTTCACGCCCTGCATGATAAACGGGCCGATCCACGAATCGAGCGCCTCGTCGAAATAGGCATCTTTCATCGGCCGGTCTTCCTCACGCACCCCCCCGGCCGGTTCGCCGCCGAGCAGGAACGGGTCGGCGCGATCAACACCGCCGGATAGCTGCATCGGCTCGGTCATGCCGACGAGCATGGTCTGGAGACTTCCGCCGCCGCCACCCTCAAGGCCCATCTGGTAGTTCACCACCGAACGGATCGGCGACAGGGGATACTCAGCTCGCGAGCGCAGTGCGTTAATCGCAAACAACGTGCCAAGGTCACTCGGAATCGAATCGTAGCCGCAGAGGTTCACGATGCAGGCGCCGTTGGCGCGCGCCCGGTCACCGAAACGATCAATAAGCGAGCGCGTCCAGATGATCTCACCGGTGATGTCACACCAATGTGTGCCGTACTTCGCGCACGCCTCAACAACCTGGTCAGAGTACTTCTGGAACGGCCCGGCGAAGCCGATCACCACTCGCGCACGCTTGACAAAAGCCTCGATTCCAGCCTTGTCGTCGGCGTCGCAGACGATCGTTTCAACCCCGGCGCCGAGTGCTTCGAGTTTCGAGCGGCTGCGGCCAGCTACCGCCCATCGCAGGTCAGCAGGCGCTGCGGGCTGCTCGCAGGGAAAGGAACGGATCCTGGACCCATCGCCGAGGAGATAAGCCACGGCCAGTTCCCCGGTGTAGCCAGTTGCCCCCCAGATCACAACGTCGAGGTCACGCGGCATCGCGCAATCCGAAGGCCGAGCTATAGAAACTCACGCCGCGATCAGGGTTGCCCACAATGAGCTTGATGAACCCGTGTCTTTCCATGTTGATTTCCTCCATCGCTCAGCTTGATTTATACCTACCACGAATAGGCTTCAGGTGCCGGACCGCCGGGTCCTGGGAACAGCTCATCAAGCTGCTCCAACACACTTGTACTCAGCTGTATGTCAATGGCTTTGACGCTGCCTGAAAACTGATCCATGGTCCGCGGCCCGATGATAGGTGCGGTAATATGGGGCTGGGCGGCAACCCAGGCCAATGCAACGTCTCCCGGCGACTCGCCAATATCCTCACACAAGGCCAGATACCGCTGCAGACGATCAGCTTCGGTATTTGGCATAAACGAACGACGACCTGCTTCACCTTCAGGGAGGCGTCCTCCCAGAACCCCTCCCGCCAGAGGACTATAGGTCAACAGACCTAATCCCAAAGCATCACACGCGGGAGCGACCTCGAGCTCAATGTGACGGTTCATCAGGTTGTAAACGCTCTGTTCACTGACAAAACCAAAACTGCCGCGCTGCTGGGCGACAGCCTGTGCCTGTGCAATGTGCCAACCGGCATAATTTGAACTGCCTACATAAAGGATCTTGCCTTGCTGGACCAGAATATCCATGGCTTGCCACAGCTCATCCCAGGGCACTAGGCGGTCAACATGGTGTGTCTGGTACACATCGATGTAGTCGGTCTGCAAACGTTTGAGGCTGGCATCCACGGCTGCTCGAATATTTTTGGCAGACAGACCCCTTTCGTTAGGGCCCACCCAGCTTCCCGTACGCTTGGCTTCATCCGGTGATGCCCATTCGTTCGGCGGCGAATAGACTTTGGTGGCAAGCACAACCTGGTCACGCCGTCCGCCACCCTGCGCAAACCAACGCCCCAGCAAAGCCTCCGTCTGACCTGCGTTGTAGTTATTCGATGTATCAAAGAAATTGACACCAAGCTGCAATGCATGATCCATGATTGCAAACGAGTCCGCCTCGTCTGTCAGCCAGGAGAAATTTACTGTACCCAGCACAAGGGGGCTCACCCGCAACCCCGAGCGGCCAAGCTGTACGTATTCCACGCTGCCTCCTTAGTCGAACAACCCTGAAGGCGCGCTTTTCCCACCGGTAAAATCAGGTCCTTCTTCACGCCAACCGTTGTAGATGTTCTCTCCCATCAGTTGAGCAAAGCGCGGTTCATTGGCGAAGCGTTCGAAGACTTCCGGATAACGATCATCACCGCGGCGCTCCTGGGTAGTTAAGTGCGGACGACAGAAATAGGCTGCGAGATTAATCCGCGTGCCGGGCGCTTCCCTTCGCCATCCGCCATGCCAGGTGTTACCGTGCCAGATCACCGCATCACCCGGATCAATCTCCATGGTTACCGCGCCGACTGGCGGCGTCCATTCAATCGCGTCCAATTCCTCCGGTGGTAGCTCTTTCGCCATGACCTCCAACACGGTCTCATGCCCGGCCATCCAGTTCTCATGCGCGGTCGGCTGCCGATTTTTGCGATGACTGCTGGGCACGAGAACCAACGCCCCGTTTTCCTGGTTATACGGCGTCAGCGCGTAATTGCAGTTTGCAACCAGGGATGTCTCGGTCATACCCACGGACACTCCGTCCGCATGCATAGGGAGCGGCATGCCACCCGGCCCACGAAAATGGCTGCCCATAGAGGAAAGCACACAACTTTCGCCAAGGAGGTATTGCATCAGTGCATGCGGCTTCTCTTCCAGCAGGATCTCCGGGAACACCGGATCGTCGAAGATCAGGTAATGCAGATAGTTCATGCCGTGAAAGTCTTCAGCGGTGGCATTATCAGGATCGATTTTCTTGCCAGAAGTCTTCTCCGCTCTACGCAAGATAGCGGATTTAGCGCGGTTGATCTGATCTTCCGACAAAGCTCCTTTGACTACGGTGAACCCCTGGGTTTCAAGTTCGAGCAGGTTATCGTTCAGACCGAGCGCCTCGATGTTCGCCAGAACTCGAAGACGTGCGTCTTCGTCCCGGCGTGTCATACGGGACAGGATCGGGGACATTTTTGCTTTGTCTGGGGATTGTGCAGTTGTGGTTTTCATGGATTACCTCCGGTTTTGCGAGTTTCTATCGTTTTGCGTCGTTAAATGTTTGTGTCAGCTTGCTGTAGTCAGCACCGGTGCGTTTAAACAGCGCATCCCCTTTGCCGAGTAGTTGGGACATTTTTTCACCGTGAGCATCGATGAGCTCATCAGCCCAGGGTTCGTAGTCTTCTACCTGGCGACACATCAAGCGGGTATAGGTGATGTGGCACACCACCCGCTCGCCATCAATGTCGCGAGGATAGTTCGAATGCCAGAGGTTGCCGTCCCACATAGCCACCGAACCCGCAGGGCATTCAATGGGTACGGCACCAGCACACGCTTGTGTCTCTTCCTCATCCGGATGCCGGCGCAGCGTATTGCTGCCTGGCACGATTAACGTCGCGCCGCCTTCCTGCGTGTATTCATCACACGCCCAACAGGCGGTGAGCAACATGTTGTGCGCCGGAAACGGGGCTGGAATCCAGTTATTGTCTGCATGCAAACCGATGCTGGCTGCACCTTTACCACGCACGCTCGCGGCGACCTGGCTGAGCAGGAAACCACGGCCAACAGAAAATTCCGCCATGGCCAGCAGCTTCGGATTGAGTATTGCCTCGGCGAACAGCGCATCCCTGGCGAGCAGCATATTGGCGCCTGCGCCTTTACTCAGCTGCAATATCTTGTCGCGGAAAGCGGCGTTGAATTCAGCTGAAGCCGCTTCTTCGATCACCGTCCAACCTTGGGTGGCGAGTTGACGGCAGTTGTCAACCAGGCCCAGTCGCTCCATCTCTGGCCGCAGTTCATCCGCAATCGCATCTGGGGGAAGCGTGTCAAAGTAACGCTCGTTGATGCCTGTGCTGGCTGAGGATTTACTCATCCTGTTTGAACCTCCTGCAAAAATGACAGGAGCTCGTGGGTCAGCCCGTCAGGGTCCTCAATGGCGGTCATGTGTCCAAGACCCGGCATAACCACATGTTTTGCATTGGGTATCACACGGGCCATCAGTTCGTTCGGTTTAACAAACATCACGTCGTGTTCGCCAAGCAGCAGCAGTACAGGGCATCGAATCTGGCGCAGCTGCGCAATTTTCGGATCGGGATTGGTGTAAAAACGGCGCATGAAGTCCGCAACATGAAACGACGTGCTGGTAGCGAGAATGTCAGCCGTTTCCGCCCAACAACGGTCAGGCTCAGGATTTGCATTCAGGCGATTCAGGAAAGGACCCCCGCTGCTGTTGCGTGCTCGTTTCAGCGTATCTAAAACCAGCATGGTTTCCCGATTGTCAGCCATTGGATTTTTAAACGGCGTCTTACGCAGTTCAAAAGGGCGATTTTCAAATTGCTCATCTGCATACTCATCCGATGGGATGGTCGCGGAGCCCGAATCAGTACTCATGAGGCTGAGCAAACGATCACTGTGATGGCAGGCAAAGTGCAGCCCCGCCATACCACCGGTGGCGTGGGTTAACAGATGGAATCTGTCGATGCCAAGATGATCCGCGACGCGGGCGAAATCGTCTGCCACGGTTGCAACGTCATAGCCCGCGTCACCCTTACCCAGCGGCACACTGCGGCCGTGACCACGCATGTCCGTATCGATGACCCGGTAGCCTGCGGCTGCCAGTTGCTCAGAGACACCTGTACGCGACCAATAAGACCCATTTTCGGCAACACCATGGGTGGTGAGGATCGGCTCACCTTCACCAATGGTGTCGAAGAATAATTTTGCATTGTTAAGCGTCAAATAGGGCATGGTCTCCCCCACCAAATAGTCGACTCTATTTATATAACTTTTTATATTTTACGACAAGCACAATCTGCTAATCCTCGCCCAGGGCTTGGCGGACGCGCGCCGCCTTCGCCGGATCCCACCACCAGGTGCTGGGGAAACCGCCGAGATCACGTGATTGCTCTGCTGGTTTGCCGTATTTGTCCCATATGACCATGTTGATGCCGTCGACCAGCCGCAAGGGAACGAAGTAGAACTGCCAGTACAGCACGCGATCGAGTGCACGCGACGCGGCCATCAGGTCGTCCCGGCTGCGCGCACCCAGCACGTGCCCGATCAACGCGTCGACGACTGGTGAAGCCAGATGAGCAAAATTCGCGGACCCTCGACTTGCCGAGCTGAGATAGGCCGGAACTTCCTGATTCGGCGGTATGCTCACAGCCAGGCTCCCCGCAACCGCGTCGCCTTTGTTGTCGCGGCGAAGATTGATGTATTGCGCACTTTCGACCAGTCGGACGGCAGCGTCGATACCGAGCCGACGCAATTGATCGACATAAGGCAAGCGTGTGCGTTGACCGCCTTGTCCCGTGACGAGAAACTCCACCTTGAAGGGCACGCCTTCGTCATTCTCGAGTACCCCGTCGCGGTGACGCCAGCCCGCTTCAGCGAGCAGCGCCTGGGCGCGGACAAGCCGTTCGCGCCTGCTCTCGTTTGCTGCCGGCTCGAACGGTGCATGGGTAAACACGCGGGCAGGCAACTGGTCGCGAAACGGTTCGAGCAGCGCCAACTCGTCAGCGGAGGGCATTCCCGTCGCCGCCAGATAGGTGCCGTGGAAGTAGCTTCGTGGTCGCTCATAAACCCCGTAATCGAACACGCGGTTCATCCAGTCGAAATCGAAGGCGAGCGACAGCGCTTCTCGAACCCGCACGTCCTGAAAACGCTCCATCGTCAAGTTGAAGGCAAGCGCTGAGATAACTCCGGCGTAATGCTGATAGTCGTAGTGCTCGCGCACCAGCAAAGGCTGACTTTCGTATCCGGTCACCCACTGAGCAGCGCTCGGCTCGTAGAATACGTCTAACAGGCCTTTGCGCAACGCTTCGCGCTGTACGGTGGCGTCGCGGTAGACTTCGTAGCGCAGCACATCAATGTTGAAGCTGCCGCGATGCAGGCCCAGATCCTTGCCCCAGTAGTCAGTTACGCGCTCGAATTCGATGAAGCGGCCCATCTCGAAGCGGCCAATCCGATAGGGCCCGCTCGTCAACGGAGGTTCAGTGGTGGTCTGAGTGATGTCGCGGTCGCGCCAGTAGTGCTCAGGCAATATGGCAACTTTACCGAGGGCCATCATGGCGTTCAGGTTGACCGGAAAGCGATACTGAAACCGCACCTCTTTCTCATTGATGACGTCGACCTGTTTGACCGACAAGTACGCCGCCTTCACACCCGGATTCGCATTGTCGCGAATATGCTCGAAGGTGAATTTCACGTCCCGAGCGGACACCGGCACACCATCGTGCCAACGCGCTTCCGACCGCAACCGCATACGCACCTCGGTCATGTCGTCTGCAACGGCGATGGCTTCTGCAAGATTGCCATAGTACACCCCGATCTCGTCACCCGAAGGCCGCAGCAGCGAATCGTACAAAGTGGGCTCGATGATCACGTCGAGCCCGGGGGCCGGGATGCCTTTGACGATGAACGGGGTAAAGCTGTTGAAGTTCTCTGCGATCGCGCGAACCAGTCTGCCGCCCTTGGGCGCATCCGCGTTGACGTAGTCGAAGTGAGTGAAACCCGGGGGATACTTGAAGTCGCCGTAGAAGGATAGGCCGTGTTGCCACGAGCCAGCCGCGGCTTCGCGCTCGCCCAGCACCGGCAACGCACCGAAGCCGGCAACCAGCAGTGTCAGGATCGCCGGCCAGCACCTCATGTGATCACTTCCATATCGAATGCCGCAGCGACCAACGCCCTGGTGTAGTCCTGTTTGGGATGAGCGAAGATTTCCGCGGCCGTGCCCTGCTCGACGATGACGCCATCTTTCATCACGATTACTTCATTGGCCAATGCGCGGACCACTTTCAAATCGTGGCTGATGAATACATACGACAAGCCGTAGCGGGTTTGCAGCTCGCGCAACAGGTCAACCACTTGCGCCTGCACCGGCTTGTCCAGCGCCGAGGTCGGCTCATCAAGAATGATCAGGCTGGGACGCAGCACGATGGCTCGGGCGATGGCGATACGTTGCCGTTGACCGCCGGAAAACTCGTGGGGATAACGTTCCTTATCTGCCGGATCGAGCCCGACGTCGATCAATGCCTGGTCAACCAACGTGGCCAGTTCAGCGTCGTCGAGCATCCGCTCATGCACGCGCAGGCCTTGCTCGACAATCTGGCGGACCGAACGGCGCGGTGACAACGAGCCGTATGGGTCCTGAAAGACGATCTGCATCCGGTGGCGATACGGTCGCAACGCGTTACCACTCAGACCATCGAGTTGATCGCCGTCGAAAACGACACTCCCTTGGCTCGCAACCAGCCGCAACAAGGCTTTACCGAGCGTGGTTTTACCCGAGCCCGATTCGCCGACGATGCCGATTGTGTGTCCGGCTTTGATCTTGATGGAGACATCATCGACGGCTTTCAAAACCCGTTTCCGCGAAAAAAAGCCTTTGCCGATCGGGAAGTGCACGGACACTCCGGTAGCGGTCAGCAGCGGCGGCGCATCCGGCATGGCGACAACCGGTGCGCCTTTGGGCTGCGCGGTCAGGAGCGCCCGGGTATAGTCATGCGTCGGTGCAGTGAACAGGCTTTCGGTCGGGGCCGTTTCGACGATGACACCATCGTGCATCACGCACACCCTATCGGCAATCTTGCGCACGATGCCGAGGTCGTGGGTGATCAACAGCAAGGCCATGCCGAGCCGTTTCTGCAGATCTTTGAGCAAGTTCAATATCTGCGCCTGAATGGTGACATCGAGTGCGGTAGTCGGTTCATCAGCGATCAACAAATCCGGCTCGTTCGCCAGCGCCATGGCAATCATGACACGCTGGCGTTGGCCGCCGGACAGCTCGTGGGGATATGCATTGAGCCGTTCGCTCGCGTGTTGCAAACCCACGAGATCCAACAACTCCAGCGTGCGTTTGTGCACCGCTTGCCGGCCCAGCCGCTGGTGCACGAACAGAATTTCACCGACTTGACGCTCGATCGTGTGCAGCGGATTGAGCGAGGTCATCGGTTCCTGAAAAATCATGCTCACTCGGTTACCGCGCATTTTCAGCAACGTCGCCTTGGACGCACCGATCATCTCGATGCCATCAAGGCGAATGGAACCTGTTGCATGACGCGCCTGCGGATAGGGCAACAATTGTGGAATCGACAAGGCGGTGACCGACTTGCCTGAACCGGATTCACCGACCAGGGCCAGCGTCTCGCCCCGTTCAATGTGGAAACTCACATCACGCACGACCGTTTTTTCGTGGAACGCCACCGCCAGGTTGTCGACCTCCACAATGCGTTTACTCATGACCCCGCGCCTACGCTGCCGACAGAGCGCCGAGGATCGAACGCATCGCGCACGGCCTCGCCGACGAAAATCAACAACGTCAACATCACCAGCAACGCAAAGAAGCCAGACAAGCCGAGCCACGGGGCATGCAGGTTCGCCTTGCCCTGCGCAAGCAACTCGCCCAGCGAGGGTGAACCAGCGGGCAGGCCAAAACCGAGGAAGTCCAGCGAGGTCAACGTGATGATGGAGCCCGTCAGAATGAACGGCAGAAAGGTCAATGCCGCGACCATCGCGTTGGGCAGCACGTCCTGGCGCATGATGTCGAAATTCGAGACACCCAGCGCGCGCGAGGCTTGCACATAATCGAAGTTGCGGGTGCGCAGGAATTCCGCCCTGACCACCCCGACCAACGCCATCCAGCTAAACAACAGTAACAGACCGAGCAACGTGAACACGCTCGGCTGCACGAGGCTCGCCATGATGATGAGCAGGAACAGCATTGGTAATCCCGCCCAGATTTCGACCAGGCGCTGCCCGAGGAGATCGACCCAACCACCGAAGAAGCCTTGAACTGCACCAACGCCGATGCCGATCACGGAGCTCAGCAGTGTCAGCAACAGGCCGAACAGCACCGATAACCGAAAGCCGTAGATGATGCGCGCCAGCACATCGCGCGCGACGTCGTCTGTGCCGAGCAGGTGACGGGATGAAGGTGGCGACGGCACGGGCTCGCCGATTTGCCAATCGATGGTGTCGTAGCTGAACGGTATCGGCGGCCAGACCATCCAGCCGCCACCGTTCTCGATCAAGGCCCGGACTTCGGGGTCACGGTAGTCGGTTTCCGAAAGCAGCGCGCCGCCGAAGGTGGTTTCGGGATAGTTGTACAAAACCGGCATATACAACTTGTCATGGAAGCTCAGCAACACCGGTTTGTCGTTCGCGATGAATTCCGCGGAGAGCGCAAGCACCAACAGCACGAGAAAGATCCTGAGCGACCAGACCCCGCGTCGATTGGCGCGGAAATTGGCGAGCCGGCGCCGAGTCAGTGGGGTCAGACTAAGCACCGCGTGTCTCGAAGTCGATGCGCGGATCAACGAGGGTATAAGCGACGTCGCCCACAAGGTGCAACAGCAGTCCAACCAGGGTGAACACATACAGCGTGCCGAACATGATGGGATAGTCGCGCGTTAACGCCGCCTCGAAGCCGAGCAAGCCCAACCCATCCAGGGAGAAGATCACCTCGATGAGGAGCGCCCCGGTGAACAGGACGCCGATTAATGCTGCCGGGAATCCCGCCACAATGATGAGCATGGCGTTACGGAACACGTGGCCGTAGAGGACGCGACGCTCGTCCAAACCCTTGGCGCGAGCGGTCAGCACAAATTGCTTACTCAACTCCTCGAGGAACGAGTTCTTGGTGAGCATCGTGAGTGTCGCGAAACCACCGACCGTCAATGCAGCGACCGGCAACGTCATGTGCCAGAAATAGTCGGCAATCTTGCCAGCCATCGACAGCTCGGCAAAGTTCTCAGAAACGATGCCTTTAAGCGGAAACAGATCTAAATAGGTGCCTCCCGCGAACAAGACGATCAACAGGATCGCGAACAGAAATCCTGGCATTGCATAACCGACAAAAATCGCGGCACTGGTCCAGACGTCGAAACGGCTGCCATCGCGTACTGCCTTGGCGACACCGAGTGGAATGGCAATCAAATAGGTCAAGAGCATCGACCACAGGCCCAGCGAGATCGACACCGGAAACCGCTCAATCACGAGGTCGACGACCCGGCGGTCCTGATAGAAGCTCTCGCCCAGATCGAATCGTAAATAATCCCAGAGCATCTGCAGGTAGCGCTCGTGCAACGGCCGGTCGAAACCGAACTGTTTTTCCAGCGCCGTGATCATTGCCGGGTCGATGCCGTCCGCACCGGGATACTGCGACGTGATCTCGGTCGCCGCGGTATCAACGGCAGCGCCAGCGATGCGGCTGCTTGCGCCGACCGCCTCACCCGTCATCTGCGCGATAATCTGATCGATAGGACCGCCGGGCGCCAACTGCACGATGAAGAAATTCACCGTGATGATGCCGAAGAGGGTCGGCACGATCAGCATCAGGCGCTTGCAGATATAGTAAAACACGGCGTACTAGCCGGCTTTCTTGCTCTCCATTTCGGCTCGCATCGCCTTCATCTTCTCGAAGCCCTGCTGGTGTTTCTCGCGATCAAAGGCCGTGTAATCATAGTTGGGACGCCGCGAAACCTTGCTCCCGGCAGGCTCTCGATCAAACAAACTGTGATAAGCACTAATCTCGGCACGCTTGCGTAAATGCTCACCGTCGAAGTCCTGCTTGCCAAACGGGAACGCGCCGTAGACATCCATGAGGCCGGCAAACCGGAGCGGATTTCGTGCTAGCGCTTCCTCGGGCACCACCTCCCGGTAAGGGCCCTGGGTTTGCAGGACTGACCGCTGGTAGGTGCCCAGCACCATCAGCCGTTCGCCGATCTTGGCCCGGGGCATTGAGCCGTGCCAGGTCAGGTCACCCCAAACCACCATTGAACCCGCGGGGGCTTCAATGGGTTGGGCGTTGTCCGCCCAGTGCTCGATTTCCGCTGGTGTCGGCGCACGCCGTAACTTGTGGCTGCCGGGTACAAACGTCAGTGCGCCATCTTCGACCGTGTAGTCGGTCACAAGATAATTGAAATTTGCGCTATTCGGTTCCGGGGGTTTGGCGGGTCGCGAGTAATCCCAGTTGTCCTGGTGCAGGGCTGTGCGTTCTTCGCCTGGCCCCTTTACCCAACCGTCTAGCAACGACAGGATACAGTCGGTCCCGACCAGCGATTGCACCAGCCCCAGACCGGCAGGATTCAGGACCAATTCCTCAAACACCTCGTCATCCCAGAGGATCATGCGGATGATCTGGTTGCGATCTTTCCAACTCAACCCGTCACTGCCAAGCTTGCCAAAGCGCTGCTCGACCACGTTGACAACGGCTTGCCTGACCCGGGCATGAAACTCCGGTGGCCCGACCTTCTCTGGTGGCACAACCGTAAAGCCAAACATGTCGAGTTCAGCAAGGTTCTCCAGTAAATCCAGTTGCGCCAGTTCGCGGTACAACTTCGCTTGTGGCAGGCACAGCGGCCAGTCCTTAATTTCCATGTTTCTCTCCTTTCCCTAATGATCAATCCTACTTCCACTCTATTTTATATAAGTTTTTATATTTTATATCAAGCCTAGTGATCCGCTCATACTTCCCGATCTCCTATGGCGTGTACCAGATTGGGCTGGTGTAAGCGCGATCCCGCGTGATCAGCGGCACATCCTCCGGGAGGTCTTTCACCGCAAAGAATCTGGCTTCATACGCCGGCCATCGTGGTGTGGGGATTTGCAATACTCTGGCATAGTAAAACGCGCGTTCCGCCGGGTTGAAATCAGGGTCCTGCCATACCGTGGCAAGCTCCGCGTCACCAATTGTGTTCCAGTAGGTGGCCGCTGGTACATCCACCGTGGAGCCAACCGGATCGAGCGAACCATCCGCTTTCAACTGCCGATCGCCAGACCAGACAACGTTGTAGATTTTTTCCTGCAGCTCACCGTCGCTGTTCAGCCAGCCTTTGATCACCTGCACACGATCCAGATTGGCGCCGTTGGGATCTTTCATCGCGTGAACGAGAAAACGTGGTGCCTTAGCTTCAGCGTTACGGATAAGATCGCCGCCCATAGGCACCCCCTGGGCGTAACCAATGCGGGCAAAGTCCGGGGCGGCCGCATCGGCTTTTGAAAAATCCCAGCCGCCAAAGAAGCGGACGGCAATTCGCGGTCCCGTGGTGGCATACACTTCTCTACGTTTCATAGCGGCAAACAGCGCTTCCCGCGTATTCTGAGTTGACCAGACTGCAGCAAGTCCTGCCGCGGACATGGACCATCCATAGGCGGACGTCGACACCCGTTCCGCGCTCGGCACACCGATGGACCACTTGCCCCAGAAGTTGTCTTCGTCGGGTGTCGACAGTGAAGTGTGGCTGTCCGTGCTGCCGATGAAGCCAAGCTTGAACGGGTTGATACCAAGTTCAGCTTCGAGCTTCAGGCCCGTTTGCAGGGCAGCGCGGGCATAAGAGCCTCGCTTACGGGCAACAAAATCTTCTGGATCATCCGGCACAAAGTCCGTCGCCGGTGGACCAGCCCAGTCGTTCCAGGTCTCGAAGTCTGCAAATTCGTCCGTCGGCGACAGCACCGGATGTGTTTCGCTGTCACCCTTGATCTGGGTAATCTCCATGATCGTTTCGAACTGACTGCGCAGTGTTGCCCAGTCAGCGTCCAGCGGCTTCCCCGTGCCGTTCTGCTCGGGAAACATCAGGCCTTGACTCAGGTTGGAGTTATGCGGAATCGCCAGGGCTTCGCCACCCGTGCGCGCCTGGTAATCCGCCAGGTGCCGCCAGAGATCTTCCGGCTTGACGCTATCTGCCTGAGAGAATGGGTAGGTTTGAGCAGTCTCTTCCGCACCATCCTTGAACACCACCACACGATGCAGATTAGCAAGGCCCGTTTCGGGACTTTCCACAGCAATCGATGACGTCCATTCATAGCCGATAAACGCGGTGAACTTACCCGGATCGTTGTAGGCATCCGCGTTGGCGATTACCTGCTGCCAGAGCGTGCGGCGATAGGGCGGATCGATGGGTTCGTTCCAGAACAATCCCATCAGCGGAGCGACCGTCGGCGAATAGAGAGTTGGCCCTTCTGCAGTCGACTTCGATACATACTCGGTCCAGGCGTCGCGAAACTGCTTACCCAGCGGGCTGTCGGGAAACTCAGAGTCATCCCGCTGCAGCGCACTGGCGACCCCTAATCCCTCAGCATGGTCTGCCACCACCAGAAAATCCAACGGTCGCTGCAGACGCACCCGCATACCGTTGAACGCCTCCACTTCTTCGCCGCGTGCAAAGCGATAGGCCACGCTCGGGTCAACTCGATTCCAGCCGCCAATGTAGGCATCGTGGGAGGAGTAACTGGTGTGCACGTGCATGTCACCCCAGTAGACGTTTGACGGATAGGTTTCGCCGGCATACGGAGAATAGGACCTTTCCTTGCCCTCCTCGGCCCGGACCGATGGCCAGTAGGCGGCCAGCGCTGTGCAGAGCACAAGGCTCCAAATAGCGCGTTGATGTCTCATACCTATGCCTCCGGCTCCGAATCGTTCTTCGTCTGCGTGATCAGCCGCAGGCTCGCGCTGATGCCGGATGCAGGCAGAACCTGCACCGTATCGCGCCCGTCATACACCGATTTCGCACTGACATTTGTCTCACCAAAGGTGGCAATGGCGGCATCCAGGTCATCAACAAAAAGAAAAATCACCGCCACCGAATCTCTCACTACTTCATCTTTCATGCTGATGACTTCGAAGTGGGTTTCATCCAGTTTTGTCCAGTAGTCGTAGCGTATGCCAGTCTCGGACGTGTTCGATAATGCCGGTTGGCCCAGTTCGGGCATCAACGCCAGCAGTTGCGCTGTGGTGGCATCAGCACTGTTCGCCAGAATCACCGTTTTCATCGAGCCAACGACGCCATTGGGGTGCTTCACAACAGGCGCGGAAAGGTAATCCGGCAGACCTGTTATCGATGTCTTGAGCCCGTTGATATCAAGGGATTGGGACGCCTTTCGTCCGGCATCGCCAAAGGTGTAGTCGAGAACGCCACGTCCCGTGCCGCCTGTGAGCTTGAACCGAAGGCTGCGTCCAATCGGCACATAGCCATCCAGAACAGTAAAGCCCATAGCCGTCCAGCTCTCTGCGGTGTCATCAACGGTAATTTCATTCAGTCGCATGTGAATCCTTTTGAAACGTTTTATTCAGCTTATGTGCTTGGCAACACCCAGATCGGCGACGACCAGGCTCGCTCCTGCAGGGTGGCGTCCCTATCTACACGCAAGGGGATCCCCAACCGCAACGCATCCCAGCTCGACCATCTACACGTCGGGTTCTCCAGTACACGGAGGTAATAGAAAGCGCGTTGTGTGGGTTCAAATTCCGGGTCCATCCAGGCCAC
Source organism: Symbiodinium pilosum (assembly GCA_905231905.1). Classification (NCBI taxonomy): domain Eukaryota; class Dinophyceae; order Suessiales; family Symbiodiniaceae; genus Symbiodinium; species Symbiodinium pilosum. Next base: position 39,685 of record CAJNIZ010040336.1, read on the forward strand.
CTTCATTTCAACCGCGCCCTTGTCGTGATCGAACCGACACGTAGCGAGATCGACGCCAGCGCCGTTGTCCGCACAACGATGGGTGTCCGGGCTGGGCGCAGAACCGTCACCGCAGGCAACGTCGTAAACCCGCTCATGTTGCTCGCCGCCAGCGTCGAGCCAGCCTTTGACAATCTGCAGGCGTTGCAGCCACGCACTCGAAGGATCGCGCATTGCCCAGGCGAAAAAACGCGGCGATCCGCGAACATGCGCTTGCAGCTCGCTACCCATCGCAACGCCAGTCGCGTAGAGCTGGGCATGGTCCACCGTGTCAAAATCGTAACCGGCGAAGAACTTGACTCGGATTCGCGTACCGCTGGTGGCAAAGGTTTCCTTGCGTCGGAATGCGGCGTAAATGGCCTCACGAGTGTTGGCTTCGGCCCAGACCGCGGCAAGGCCCGACGCGCTCCAATTGAACGCGCGCTCACGAAGGTGTTCAATCGGGGCAGCGTCCTCGGCAGGCTCGACCAGGCGCCACTCAGCGCGTCCGTCAAGGTTGCCTATTTTGCCGTGATAGTTTGCTTCCTCATAGGCGGCACCCGTATTGTGCGTGTCACTTGAGCCAATGAATCCAAACTGATAGGGATTGAATCCTTCCATTTGCTGTAACTGCAGCCCAGTCAACAGAGCATCGCGCGCATAGCCCCCCTGAACGGACTTTCGCGTGACTTCACCCACTGGCGTCAACGCTTCAAAGCCAGCCCACTCGTCGTTCGGCGAGAGCAGCGGATGGGTCTCGGAAGTACCCTTCACCTGAGTGATTTCGACGATCGGCTCGTTGCGCATGCGGGCTTGGGCATATTCCTCATCAATGGGTTTGCCAGCAAAATTGATGGTCTGAAAATACGTTCCACGGCTCAGGTTGGTGTTGTGAGGAATCGCCAGCGCCTCGATGCCTTCTGCCCGCAACCGGTCAAGCCACGCCCACAGGTCTTCTGGATTTACCGAATCGGTTGCGCCGAATGGCAACTCCGGCACACGAGCGCCCTTGAAGATGACATTACGATGCAGCATGCCCGTTGGCGAGGGGCTATATTCATAGCCGACAAATGTCGTAAAGCGACCGGGATCGTAATGCCGTTCAGCGGCCTCGACGATTCGTTGCCAGGTGTCACGACGTATTTTTTCATCCTCGAGTCTGGGATCGATTTCGCCGCTCTGGATCGCCCTGCCGAAACTCGCAAATACATTCCACAGGATCGAGTCATCACTCGCCGCAGTCAGCTCCGAATCGGCTTGAGGGTGGTCGGGGTTTTCGAGGGCGGTGACGTTGCCCATGTACTCGGCGTGATCGGTGACCGCCAGGAAGTCCAAGGGCGCGCCGCGCATGCGGATAATCTGGCCGGACGGGTGACGCAGAGCCGCTCCTTTGGCGAACTCGTAGGCTTCATCCGGACCGGTACGCGCGCCATAACTATAGGCATCCGCTGAGTACATCGTATGCACATGTAAGTCACCAAAGTACACATTGCGATGGGGCGCGTCTGCGATAGCCTGCGTCATGGGTAGCAGCACCCAGAGCCACATCAACCATGCGGGCAGCCGTTGAAGACTTAGCTCCACAACCTGGGTCATCAGAAACTCTCCTTGCCAATCAGATCGTCAAAACCAATACACACGCCCTGACGGTATGCGGGGCGATCACAGAGTTGCGCATACCACTCATCCAGCCGAGGCGTCTGCGGCCGCTCAATGTCCATCGCGTACCAACGGTAGAGCGTCATGCCCGCAGGAATGTCTGCCACCGTAAAACTATCGCCAGCGAGGTAGGGGCGATGGTCTAGATGCCGATCGAGCAGACGCATGCGTCTGCACGTGGCATCGAGGTGCCGGGCGATAACAGCCGCATCACGGTTTTCTACCGGCGTGCGCACGAGACGCCAGAACAGCGCAATCCAGTCGGGAATTAACTCCACGGTACCCCACGTCATCCACTGATCCGCGTGAGCACGTTTGCAAACGTCTTCTGGCCACAGGTTTCCGAATCCGTAGCGCATCGCGAGGTAACGGACAATGGCATCACTTTCCCACAGCACCAGGTCACCGTCCTGCAAGGTGGGGACCCGGCCATTGGGGTTCATCGCAAGATAGGCAGGGTCGTCGAGCCCACCAGAATCGCCGCCGCTCGGGACATGTTTGTAGGGCAGCGACAGCTCTTCCAGCGTCCACAACACTTTCTGCACGTTACAGGAAGACGCTCTTCCCCAGAGCGTGATCTGTGCCGTCCTGTCGACACCCATCACAAAGCACCGGCAGTAGTGTCACCACTGCGCTGGGGCAACTGAGCCAACGCCTGGCGGATGGAGGCATGACGCTTGCGATCAATCCTGTAATACCGGATACAGTAGAAGAAAGGCACGGCGGCGCTGGCCACCACGGGACCGGCCAGAATGGCAAGGTAGGTGAGCGTTTCCGGCGGCACGTCTGCTGCTGTACGAATGGTATCGCCCGTAGGCCAGGCGATGACATCGAGCAGCACCCCGCCTATCGCAATACCGACACCCGCGGTGGCCTTGGTGCAGACAGCAAACGCACCAAAAAACACGCCTTCGTTACGCCGCCCATCGACCAGCGCATGCTCATCAGCCACATCTGCCATCATGCTGCTGACAGCGACGACAAGCTGCGCGATACCGGCACCGGCAAGCAATTGGAACGCCACCAGCAGAACAAGCGCTGCATCCGACCCCGGGGCCGGAAACATGCCAGCGAAGCGCAGCAGGAAAGGCACCACGGTTGCTGCAGCCCACAGACCAACCCCCCATACCAGCACGGTGCGCTTTTCCCGCCCCCTGCCCAACACAGGTGCAATGGCATACCCGACCAGCGTCGCTAGAAACTGCGCCATCATGACTACCGGCAGCTGGCTGGGTGTCAGCTCCCAGTAAAAGGTATTGACGTAGAGCGCGAAGGCACCGCCGATGCCAGCCGGAATAGTGGCGGAGACGAAGGAGATGATCAGCCACCGAAAAGAGTCGTTACGAAATGCTGTGCGTAGATCAAGAAACACCTGGGTACGTTTCTTCGCTGTATTCGACTGCGCCCTGGGAAGGTGCGGGACGATGCCTTGAGTACCCAGCGACGTGACGACAATGGAAATGAAAACACCCGCTGCCGCGAGCGCAATAAACGTAGGATAGTTTGCCGGATTGAGCTGCCCATTAGCGTATTCCGGTGTGGCTGCAAAGAAAGTGGCAAATCCGATGGTAACGAGAATCCAGCCGGCGACGCCAAACAGCATGCGAAACGCAACGATACGCGTGCGTTCATCGTGGTCCTGCGTCAGTTCCGCGCCCAGCGCCAGATGGGGAACGTGGTAAAGGGTCATACCCAGCTTCGCCAGCACCACAAAACCCGTCAGCCAGGCAAACAGCTGCCACTCGCCCTGCACAGGTGGGACGAACAACAGCCATAAGCAGAGGGCGGCCGGCAAAGCCGACGCGTACATGAACGGATGCCGCCTACCGAGCTTCGATGTGCAGTTGTCTGAGATCGTGCCCATCATCGGATCGGTAAAGGCATCCACCAGGGTGCCGATCATGAGCGCGAGGCCACACAAGCTGGCAGACACCCCCAGAACCTGATTGAAATAGAACAGCAGCAGAATTCCGAAGATACTGTTGAACAATCCCTCCGCAAGCTGCCCGAACCAGTAGCTCAGTTTAGTGTTAAACGTCAGGTGGGCTGACAGGCTCAACGACGCCTCCGCAATTCCGCTGGCTCAGGCTGCTCAGGATTCCGCTGGCGCATCGGTCCTGACCCGGTAGGTGCTGTCCATGTACTGCTCGAAACCCCGCTCGCCGACGACGCTGTCGAAGACACCGGACAATTCAACGAGCTCAGCATCCGATATGCTTACTTCCACTGCTTGACAGTTGCTCTGAAGATTCCTGATCTTGGTCGTACCGGGAATTGGCACCACGTTCACGCCAAGCTTCTGCCCCTGCGCCCAGAGCCAGGCCAGAGCAAGTTGTGCCGTGTGGCAGCCTTTAGCTTCTGCCAACGCTTCCACTTTGGCGCGCAATGCTTTGTTGGCTGCAAAAGCATCTCCGGTCAGCCTGGGAAAGTATTGCCGGGCATCATCTGTTGGCGCCACCATATCATCACTCAAAAAGCCGCGCCCCAGCGGTGAGTAAGGGACGATGCCAATCCCCAGCTCCCGGCAAACCGGGACGATGTCCTCCTCCAGGTCTCGGGTATAGAGTGACCACTCCTGCTGCACGCAGGCGATTGGGTGGATCGCGTGGGCACGCCGAATAATATCCGGGGCAGCTTCACTCAGTCCGATATGCCGCACCGCGCCTTCCTTCACGAGCTCGGCCATGGTCGCTACGGTCTCCTCGATCGGCACATTCGGATCAACCCGGTGCAGGTAGTACATGTCGATGTAATCAGTTTGCAGACGCTTGAGCGAAGCATGGCAGGCTCGCTTCAAATGCTCGCCGCTGGCCGGACCGGTCACCGCTGACTGTCCACCGAATTTGGTGCCGATCTCGACCTTGTCGCGGCCGATGGTTGCCACGGCTTTACCAAGGATCTCTTCGTTCCACAGAAGTTCCTTCGTGACCGGATGCTCGGCAACGTATGCCTCGGCGGTATCGAAAAACGTGCAACCGAACTCGACCGACTTCTGCAGCAGTTCAATGGCATCCTCATCGGGAATTGGATCCCCGTAGTACGCGGTGATACTCATTACCCCCATGCCGCATTGGGACACCTCGAGGCCATTGTCTCCACCTAATTTTATTCGTTGCATTCTCGACTCCCTCTTTTAAGACCTTTAACCTTTAACCTTTAACCTTTAACCTTTAATCAGCTTTGGATAGACGCGTTCGGCTACCGTGTACGGAAACATGTCGTCCAAACCGAGCAACTCGCGCATAACGTCTGGATCATCACAGTCGCTCCATGCACCATCCTGCATGGTAATCTTGAAATTCTCCTGGCTGTGAACCGAGGCGTGCCGATAGTAGGCGACGTAGGTCAGGCGAACGCCAGGCAGCAGACGTGGGAATGCGCCATGCCAGGTGGCTCCATGAAAGACAACGGCCGAACCGCGCGGCGCTTCAACCGCGACCGCGTCGCGTGCAGCCTCGGGTCCTGGTTCGTGGTCGATTCTGTGGGAGCCGAGCACATAAGCGAGTGCGCCGCCCTCTTTGGTGTAGTCGGTAAGACACCAGGTGGCATTAGCGGCGAAGGCAGTCGTGGCCGCTGCCGTACAATACGGTCTGGGCGGTGCAAAGATACCCAATGCGCCCTGGTCGCTGTGCAACCCCAGCGACGCCCCATAGCCTGATTCACCCTGCCATTTTAGAAGACCCTGGGCGCTACTGAAGCGGCGCGTTTTCTGCCCGGCGGGGTGCTTTCGACTCAGCGGCATCCGACCCATCAGATGATCAATCAACGCATCAACCACCGGGTTTACGGTCAGATCCCGGAAACCACGATCACAGGCCAGCAGCTTCGCAAATCCGACCTGATCGGGATTACTGAGAAAACCAGACCGGATGTTTTGTGGCCACTCAACATTGCCAAGTGGCCCTTCTTCTATGTTGATCTCACAGCCCGTTTCTTCCTGGAAACGCTTCAGTAACGCCTCGCCGCACCGCTCGATGGACGCCATGGAAACCCCTGTCACTTCAGGTGGCAGCACCACCAACCCTTCTCTGTCGAGTGCATCCTTATACTGGGTAAGATCGTCAGAGGTTGATAAATTCTCATCATGATTCACTTTTACCTTCCTCCTTTTTAAGAAATGACTTCACGTTAGGAAAGATTGGGGTGTTTTCATCACAGGTCAAAAAACCATGTGTACCCACTTCCTGCCGATACGCTCGACGGGTGTACGATCCAAACGCAGCCAACGCAGGCTTTGCCAACGCCAGCGCCCAACCTGGTTGCATCCAGTCTTCAAGCGAACCTACACCACGGCTGAGCGCTGCAACTCTCTGCTGGTAGACCCCGAAAAGGCGATGTTTATCCCGTGCAAACTCATGTTTGCGGCGCAACATTTTGACTTCGGCTTGGTGCAGCATTTTGAGAGAAGGCTTCCTGTTGTCATCGAACGCAGCGGATTTTTCCAGCAGTTTGGAGAGCTCGAGTGAATCCCGCATCGCCAAATTACCACCGCCCCCTAACCCGCAGTGTTGTAGAGCATCACCGATGCAGACGATGGGCATTGTGGTTTTTTCACGCAGTGAGGTTTTGCCATGGGTGATCTCGTCGCGGATAGTGACACGGTCCAGGCTATCCACAGCGCTATGCCACACTGGGTCGAAGTGATCACCCATGTCCGCCTTGACCCATCTTTTAACCTGGTCCAGACGCTCGTCGCGCATGATGCCCGTGTCGCGGGAATCTGGCGGTTCTATGCCAATGTCGGCAAAGAGTTCAGATTCACTCGAAAGATGATGTAGTAAGTAGAAGAAGCTTGTGCGGTTGTCTTCGCTGCCCGCGCCAAATCGCTGCATGGCAACAATGTAGCCACGACCCACTGCTGTGATACTGCCAAACTTCTGCAACCGGGATTTAAGTTCGGGGCTACCACTCGCGTCCGGATCATTGATGACGCCGTGAATCAGAATGGCTCCAGTGCGTTGTTTACCACCTTCGACATCTATCACGCGATAGTGTCTGAGCGGGGAATGCAAACCCATGGCGTCGACAACCAAATCATATTCGCCGAGTGGTTTGTCATCCCGGCTGACCAGTTTGATCCCACCGGAGGTTTTAATCAGGTCATGCACCGGCGTATCAAAATGTACGTCGGCATTCTTGTTTTTTGAGACCCCCTCAAGCAGAACATCTCTTAGCGCACCTCGGTTGGTCTCGGGGCGTGCTGCAAACAAGGAGGGCAACCAACGCCGCATTCGAGCTCGCCGGAAAAGCACGCCGAGTGTCTCAGAGCCTTTGAGCGGGAAAAGTGCCATGCTGTCCGAGTGCGGACGTGATATCTCCCAATAGCGGTGATATACCCCCGCACGGGCCAATGCCTCCTGGCCGTTCTTATCGAGATCCAGGCCGTACCCTTGATCTCGATCGACAGGTGCCCGTTCAAACACGGACAACCGCACCTCATCTTTAAGTCGCCGGGAAACAATACCCGCCAGGGTCAGACCTGCTATTCCAGCACCGCAGATAGCGATGCGTTTCCGGCCGTTTTCGCGCTTGGTGTGGGTGATGGATGCGCACTTCTGTGTCTTCACATGCGACATTCCCTCACCCTCCGCCATCATCAGGATGTCGGGCGCGTTCGTTCTTTATAGGTTGTGGCCCTGGCCATTGAAGGACCGGGACCTTCTTTACCCCAACCATAGAAGTCATCGGCACCGAGAAAGCGGGCAAACCGCTCGCTGTGGCGCGCCAGCATCTCGTCGGGCACTGCCGTCTGATATCTTTCCTGAGTCTTGAAAGCGCGATGACAGAAAAAGTTAGTGATCGTCATGCGCAGCCCATCGATCGTACGTGGATAGGCGCCATGCCACATGTTCGCCTGCCAGAAGATCAGCGAACCCGCTGGTGCTTCGACCGGAACCGCACCTTCTACACCTTCACCCTTGATGGGTTGCCGACCAAGACGATGGCTGCCCGGGACCATGGCGATCGCCCCGCCCGCTTCGGAGTAATCAGACAGGCAATAGGCACCATTGCAGATGGTGTTGTAGCCCGCTGACAAGCGACCTTCGGGAGAGCCTGAAGCATCACTGTGCAGGCCCAACCCGGGCCCGTAGGTACCGCCTTTCCATTTCAGGATTGAACTCATACTGGAAAGCTGCCCCTGGCCCACCATGGCGTAGTCGACGAGGGCGCCAAGGGTTTCGTTCTCCAGCCATTCCTCGAACACCTCGTCTTCAAACATCAGGTAAAAGTCATACACCGAGTTCGGCACGCCGGCGTTAACCTCGAGGTCTGGATTCTCGTCTGGACGAAACTCAACACCATGGCGCTGTGAAGCGATACGTAGCACCGCGCTGCGAATCCGCTCCAGAAACTCCGGCGGGGCAACTTTTTCCGGTGGTATCACCGTATAACCAACCGCCTCCAGTTCGGCGACATACGGCTGCAGGCCCAGCTTCACCAAGGGCTCGTAGAATTTGGTTCCCCGGTGCTCCGGGCGTTTGAGGACATTGTCCTGGGCATCAAAGTCCATAGCCTCACTCATCTGCAGTCTCCTGTTTGTGTTGACGCAAGGGTGATCGCTCCATGCGCGCCTGCCTTTGCGCTTCCCACCCTTCGCGGTCGAAGGACTCATACGCATAGTCCGGGCGCAGCGTTACCTTGTCACCCGCAGGCTCACGATCAAACAGGCTACGATAGGGCGCCATATCCGCTGCACCATTGTTGACGTTGGTCATGGCGCGCTCTGCATCGATGTCGTTTTTGCCAAACGGAAATGGCGCGTATACATCCATCAGACCGGCAAAGCGTATTGGATTTCGAGCCAGCGCTTCCTGGGTGACGGTCTGCCGGAAAGGCTCCTGGGTCTGCAGGTAGCTGCGGCTATAGGTGCCTAGAATCATCATCCGCTCGCCGGCGTTCTTGCGCGGCAGCGACCCGTGCCAGGTCAGGTCACCCCAGATCACCATCGAGCCGGCCGGCGCCACAACCGCGTGGGCTCGATCCGCCCAATGCTCAACCTCCTGAGGGGAGGGTCTGCGATGCCACTTGTGACTGCCGGGCACAAACGACAGCGGGCCGTCTTCAATGGTGTAATCGGTTACCAGGTAATTAAAGTTGCAGCTCATTGGCTCGGGCGGAAATGTGGGTCGGTTGAAGTCCCAATGGTCCGGGTGAATGGGTGTGCGCTCGTCACCAGGCCCCTTCACCCAGCCGTCAAACAGCGAAAGAATGCAGTTGTGGCCGAGCACCGACTGGATTAGACCCAGGCCAGCTGGATTCATGAGCAGCTCTTCAAAGACCTGATTTTCCCAGAGGATCAGGCGCAGGATCTGATTTGCACCCTGCCAGCTTGTGCCATCCTTCTTGAGCTTACCAAAACGCGCTTCAATGACTTCGATCAACGCTTTCTTCATCTTTGCGTGAAACGCTGCCGGCCCGACCTTTTCAGGCGGGATCACCGTAAAGCCGTAGAAATCCAGCTCAGCCAGGTTCTCGAGCAAATCCAGCTGCTTGAGTTCCCGATACAGTTCCGTTCGTGCGCCCATATCGGGCAGGTTGTCGTCACTGAAGGACAGCGCTGTGTTAAATTCTGGTAGTTGTACCGCTTCGCTCATGGTTGCTCCTTTTTCTATCGCAATGCGTCTGTTTTAATGTCACTGAAGGCTATCCGGCTCGATCAATTGGTCGCCGCCATAGGCACCGGGTAGCTTTGCGCCTGATAAGGGAAATTGTCATCGAATCCGATGAGCTCACGCATCCGATCCGCATCATCACAATCGCTCCAGGGCTGATTTTCCATCGTCACTGTCATGTTCTCCTGGGGGAGTACTGAGTGATGTCGGTAGTAACCCACGGCACAAAGCCGAAGCCCTTGTGTCTCTTTAGGAAAAGCGCCATGCCAGGTGGCGCCGTGAAAGATAATTGCAGAACCCCGGGGGCACTCAGCTGGAATCGCAGCTTTTGTCGCCATTGGCTGGACAGGATGGCAACCTTTCTTGTGGGACCCGGGCACCCAGGCAAGCGCACCGTCGGCTTTTGTGTAATCGGTCAGTGTCCAGGTGACATTGGCCGTCAAGGCCGTATCACCCCAAGGCAGCGGGCAGGCACCCTGGTCTGCATGCAGCCCAAGTGCAGGCCCGTATCCGTAGTCGCCCTGCCACTTCACAAACGAGTTAGTACTCGACAGACGGCGCGCTCGAGCACCGGTCGGTCCGCGACCCATGATGTGGTCGATCAGCGCATCGGCAACCGGATTCACCGCCAGGTCGCGGAAACACCGGTCCACCTGCAGCAGCTGCTGGATCAACATCTGCGAAGGTTCGGGGGCATTCGGATCTCGCAGCCGAATATCGGGGCTTACAGGGTCGACCGATGGCCAGTCCAGCTCGCCTTCAGGTCCGTTCTCCAGACTGATCGGGCAACCGGTCATCGCAGTGAATCGCGCCAGCAGGACGTCCGTACAATGGTCGAGAAACTCCGATGTCACACCCGTTACCTCTGGCGGGACAATGGTAAGCCCATCCGTCTCGAGCTCGAGGACGTATTGCTCAAGTCCCAGGGCCCGTATTTCATCACTCAATCCTATGGCGCTGCTGTTCATGTATGGTCTCCTACAAAAAACTAAGGTTGCTTACCTTGCGTTCAAGTTCCATTGAAAATCCAAGCCGAAAACCCGGGCCAAACCATAATTGGTGCCTACCGCGTTCGTTTCGAACTTCACCTCATCGTTATGCAGATTGTCACCGAACAGGCTTACTGACCACCGCCCGTCGGCAGCACGCAGCCCCACTCTTGCGTTAACTGTGTGGTATCCAGTGGTTACATCTTCATTGGCTGCATTGTTGAAGCTCTCTGACACCCGATACCAGTCCATTCGCGCAAAGCCGCGGTTTGCGCCTACATTGAAGCCATAGTCCAGCGCCATATTAAAAGTGGTTTCAGGTGCTAAACCGAGCCTGTTGCCGGGCAAGACATCAACCGGGTTACCGTCTGCATCCGCCCATACCCCAGCAGATAACGTTTCTACCTCTGCCTCATGGTTGTAATCACCACCAAAATGAAAGCTCAGGTTTTCTGTCAGCAGCACGTCAAACTCGAGCTCAATACCCTGAGAATGGGCTTTACCCGCATTTTCGTTGTAGTTGACACCAGCTGGCGCGAGTAGTGTAGGGCGCTTCTGCAGCTGCAGAGTGTCCTTCCAATCGAGATAGTAGATGGCCGCACTGCCTTTGAGCCGTCCGTCAAACAACGAGGCTTTGTAACCCAGTTCCAGGTTGAAAACCTCATCGCCCTCAACTACCAGCACTGAGTTCAAAAAGTCGATGTCCTCCTGTACACCGGGTACGGCTGCAAGCGGCAGTAACGAATTGATCGCCGGCTGTACTGCGGCGTTGATGACGCCAGGACGGAAACCTTGGGCGTATGTCAGATAAATCAGGTGATCTTCGACGGGCCTGAACGAAACGGTGACCTTCGGTGAAAACAGGTTATCGTCTACGCCGGGCACATTCAGATTCGTCTGCTCACGCTCAACTTTAGAAAATCGCGCGCCAACGAGCACATTCCACTGGTCAGACAAATCGTAACTCACCTCACCATAAAGCGCCGTCTCTTTGTTATCGAACTCCACTTCAACGCCAGGAAAAAACGACTCGTACAGACCTTTAAAGTCCTCGAACCCCGGATTCATAGTCACACCAAACGCCGGTATGCTTTCATTTCCATTGTTGGTGCTATCGTCTTTGTAATACAGCCCCGCCGTCCACTGAAACGGTCCGTCAGTGGTAGAAACCAATCGGAACTCTTGTACAACGCGGTGGACGCGGCGCCGAAAGGTGCCTGTACCACCAGCCGCCTCAATGGCCACACCCTCTGTGGGAAACGCTGGGTTGTAAAAAGGGTTAGGTATACCTGGTCCAAATTCGGGTAGACGCAGCAATGGGGTAATAGCCAGCTCTACCTGATTCTGAAAGCGGAATGACGTTTGCTCTGCGTGATCAACATCACGCTCGTAGTAGGATGTTGACGACAAAAAGTCAGCCCAGGGCAACTCCCAGTTTACAGACAGGTTATACTGCCACTGCTCATCACTGCCGCCATTCGTATACAGATTTTCCCAGTTGGCATTGGTTAAATCCGTTGTTCCGTAGGGGATATTTGCAAGACCGGGGCCACCGTGTTCCGAATCAAAGTAGTTGATGGTTGCATCAATCGAGAATGTATCTGAGAGATACCAGGCAAGTTTTGCGCGCAGTGCAGACTCTTCTATAAAGTTAGTATCGTCTTCATTTCGAGACGGACCCGTATCAAGAAAACCCGCGCGATCACGATATTGCCCGGACACCCTGAGAGCCAGAGTATCAGCCACAATAGGCACATTTATCATACCGTTGACCTGCCAGGTCAAGTCTTCGCTCTCGGAATGGTCGCTGACTTGTGTTCGAAAACTCGAGTCAAACTCATTAGGATCAGCTTTGTTTGTGATAAAACGAAAAGCCCCCCCCATATTTCCTTCTCCGTACAAGGTGCCCTGGGGACCCTTCAATACTTCAACGCGCTGTACATCGTACAAGGTGCCTAAAATTTGACTTACACCGCCAGAATTGGCATCGGTTACTGGAATATCGTCGATATAAACACCAACAATCGACCCGCCACCGCCAGGCGACGTGAGCCCGCGAACAGTCAGCCCGTTGTAAGAATTGCTATTTGAGCGATAGGACAAGCCCGGTACAGATTGATAGAGGTTCTGCAGGTTTGTCACGCCTTTGGCGATGAGCAGCTCTTCATCTAACGCGGTAATCGCAATAGGTGTGTCCAGCAACGCCGTATCGCGATAGGTGGCTGAAACGATAATCTCTTCGACAACCCGCCCGGAATCTTCTGCAGAAACGTTTGACGTAACTAACACACTACTCAGCGCGCTCAGGACTGCTATCCATCGAAACAGCGGCGCGAACTCAGTTCGCTCTTGCTTAAACATCATAATCTCCTCTCCCAAAGTGACATGAACAGAACGTTTGCTGCTAGAGGCTAATCGTACAAACCCCTGGGCGCGCGCGCCTGTAACTCATAGTTAGGACCTTCAGAGGTCCAGTTATAGGGCTGTTTAGCCCCTAATAAAGTCTTAAAACGCTCATTGTTCGCGTGTCGGTCAAGCACCTCCTGAGGAACAACGCCTTTGTGTTGCTCCTGTGTTACAACAAATTGACGCGCAAAGAACACCGCTAGATTCATGCGAATTCCGGGAATCTGGCGTGGAAAAGAGCCATGCCAGGTATTGCCGTGCCAGACCACACAATCGCCCGGAGACAGATCCATCGAACGCGCCTCAGGGTTGGCCTTTTCAGCCCCCAACGCCATTTCAGGCAAAGTGGGTTGGCGACACAATTTGTGGCTTTTTGGCACTACCGCCAACGACCCCGCTTCGCGGCTGTAAGGCGTTAACGCATAATTCATGTTTGCGCACAGCGAATAGGGCGGGAAAGGTTGAGGAATGCCGTTGCCGTTGTCGCTGTGCAATGGCACAACCCCCTGCTCACCTATGCCTTTGAAGTGCGAACCAACACTGGACAGCAGACAACTTTCACCCAGAAGATAAGTCATCAGCGCGAGCGGCTTTTCCGCCATGAGGATTTCTTCAAAGACTTCATCCTCGTAGAGCATGTAGTACACATAGGTCAGATTCTTGAAATCATCTGCAGTCGCGGTCTCGAGATCGATCGCATGGCCAGTCTCTGCCTCCACACGCTTGAGGATGGCAGCTTTGGCACGGTTGACCTGATCCTCCGAAAGCACACCTTTGAGCATGGTGTAGCCCTCAGTCTCAAGCTCAATCAGGTTTTGATTCAGGCCTAAGCGATCAATGTTCGCGAGGATTCGCTCAAGCGCAGCACCGCTGGCACCACCAGCCCCACCCAACAGTTTTTCCGTGCTGCCGAGGTAAGCGTCTTCTTTTACGCGTGGACTTTTGGCCATTTTTCACACTCCCCAATGTGATGATGTGTTTTTATATAAGTTTTAACACTTTAGGTCAAGGCTTAGCAGTTTCGTCATCGGATCTCGCAGCGGCAGCCGCTTCCGCACGCGCCGCCAGTTCAGCTGGCGAGATGCCGTCAACGGCAGCCAAAAAGTTCATCTTTATGGCGTCCGTTCTAAACGGGATGGCGCCCTGGTACTCGTCCGAGAAGTAAAAGGTCTTCAATGCAGACATCGATGGGAACTGCTCTATCGCCAAAAACGTTGTCCCCGGGGGTAGCTCACCTTCAAGTATTTCTATCTTCTCGCTACCCACCTCACCCCCGGCAATCGGGGTCAACCCCGATTGCATTGCGACAGGTCCTGCACGCTCTGCGTATTGCGGGTCTACCTCGCCACCTAACGTAGTGCCACAAACTACAAAGTAGGCGGGTTTGTTTTCATCATTCATGTTTTATGCTCCTTGCCAATCGGCTGCTTCCAACGGTTGTGATATGTGCTTTCGGCGGCGGACAGGCGTCGTGCCGTATCGCCGGTGTAAAAGTAGACTTACCGGGGCGGTCCATGCGGAGCGGAATGATCATCATGGGCTCTGCCGGGCTGCCAGTTCAGTCATAATGACCTGATGGCGCTCACGTGAGATCTGATAACCCAGATAAAACCCAACCGCCAGGAGAGAAAAGATGGAGGTGCCCGGGCCGGCAAAGAAACCGAGATTCCAGATGACCTCTGCGGGCACTTCGCCTCTAACTGCCCGCTCGGGGAAATCGATGGCTGACAACACGAAGCCGCCAACGGTTATCCCAAGCGCACCTACCGCCTTGGCAGAGAATGCGCGCGCTGAATAGAGCACACCTTCACGCCGGATACCGGTATCGAGTTCGTGTTCGTCGGCAACATCCGCCATCATTGAATTAACCGTGGCGCCAATAATCGGCGCGGCCAACGCTGCGATGGTGCTGTAGAACAAAAAGATCGGCAGTATCCAGGGTGACCCGTTGGCTGGGTACCAGGACACCTCGGCCAGGCGCAGACATATCGGCAGGTTAAGAGCCAGAATATAGGTGGCCGTCGCCACAACAATCGCCCATTTCTTATCAAACCAACGTGTCATAGCAGGTATCAGCAAGAAGGTCAGAGGAAAGGCAAAGAGTCCAACAAACGTGAGATAAAACAGGTCCTCTGTCTTAAGCCCCCAGAAGTGCACACCCATGAAGGGCATGAATGCACCTTCCACACCGGCAACAACCGCGGCGGTTACCGCGCCCAGAAACAAGGCGCGGAATGATCGACTGCCAAAGACCTCGCGAACATCTTTGAACAAGGCAGCTGGCGAGAGCTTTTCTCGCACCTGGCTGGTTCGAAGGAATGGAATTTCACGGCGCGTGCCGTACGCACACAAAACGATGCTGGCGCACATGACTGCAGCGTAGGTAAGACTCATGTCCAGATAACTTTCGGGATTTAGAAAGCCGGGGTCGTATTGCTGCGTTGTGGGAAAGTAGTAACCCGTGATCAGGCCATAAGATACGGAGACCGACATGGCGGCTATAAACGCAGAATAGGCGAATAGTGTTGAACGCTGTTGATAGTCAGCGGACATCTCCGCCCCAAGCGACAAATGCGGAATGTTGTAGAAGGTGTAGCTGACTCGAACCATCACACCGAAGAAGGCCAACCAGAGAAAACCCTCAAAATCAGAAATGTTTTCCGGCGGGTTAAACAACAGCACAAAGCTTACGCCCAGAGGCAGTGCTGAGAACAGCAGCATAGGGTGGCGACGACCCCAGCGGCTGCGGATACGATCGGACCATGCACCCACCAATGGATCTGTTATTGCATCCATCAATGCAGTAATGCCAATGGCCAGGCCGACAAGCGCCGCTTCGACGCCGACAATCTGTTGATAGTAGAACAACAACAGAACACCCCAGGCCATATTCTTGAAGGAGCCTGCGGCTTCGCCAATACCGTAGAAAGACATGGTGCGGGCGCTCAGGCGGCGGCCGCTGACCTCATCCACTTTTGGCTGACTGCTTGTATTCACGCTCAAGCGGTCATTCTAGCCATCGCGTCATGCAAGCCAGCCAACCAAGGCAAATCTGCCATAGCAGACTCATCACCTTCCCGGGACATCAGACCTTTCTGCATCGCGTCTTCGACCAGGGTTTGCGCTTCGGCGGCTAGTTCTGGATTGTCCGCAAAGACCATTCTTGCCAGCGGCACAATCGTTGCGTAGTCCCCTTTGATCAGTAGGTCAGGGTTATCAAGAACGCCGCGATCCACCTCGATGTTGCCGTCGCTTATTCGCAGAAACCATCCAATGCGGCCCTGCTCGTCTGGATCGAGATGCCCGGGTGCATCCGCAAAAACCTCATTGAAAGTGATGTTGGTGTCGGCCAGATCAGCACCGTCAGCGGCACTCAGGATAAAATCGCGAGCGGCTCGCACCCATTCCACGCTGCAAAATTCGTACGCCACAACCAACCTCCCCTTAGTTTAAGATCGCACTTTTTCTCCAGCAATTTGAATCGAATTTGATTTGAATCAAATTGTTGCAGAAATTTATATGTAAGTTTTTACACTTATTGTTATCTCATAGTCAACACTGTTTCATGTACAATATTCCAATCAGCAACGTAGAGGCATCCATGGCACCCCAGTCGCGTAAAATCAAAACGAGAAATAAAATTCTCTTGCATGCATACAAAGTCTTCGTTCAGTACGGCTACGAACGCGCCACCCTGGCCGAAATATCCAAGGAAGCAGATGTGCATCTGCAAACACTGGTGCGTCATTTTCCGACCAAAGCGGAAATCATGGCAGCCATTCACACCATGACTGCAGACACCTTTGAGCGCTACTTCCTTGCGCAGGAAGGCACAGCGTTCGAGCGCTGGAGAGAGTGGATAAGGATCTGTTCGGAAAACTCTCCCGAGATTTTCGTCTTTCCGAACGACTCCTATCGCTTTCCTGTGATCACGCCGCAAGGACAGGACGCCATTCACCGAATGAAGGAATTGCTTGCGGATGGAATAGCCGAGGATATGGGCGTTAATCGGTCGCTGGATATTCGACCTACATTGATCTCATGCATGTTGAACGCAGGCAACGCGCAAATTGCACAGTCCTGGGCAGGGAGACGATTTAAGAGGGCGGAGTTTATTGAATCGCTGCTTGAGGTGGTTGATGTTGCGGAAGACATGTTGAAAGAGCAGCTCAAGCCTGCGCGCAAGATCAGGAAGAAGGCGAGTTAATCAACTACTGTGAGGACCCCGGGTCTGAAAACACCTCCTGGCTAACTAGGAGGCAGCACCTAACTTGCCTCACTCTCCAGCGACCCATAAACAAGTTCGCCCAGGGAGGCATCAGTACTCGTCACGCCCAGCAAATCACCTTGAGCTTTGCTGATGATGGGGTGCTGATGCGCACTAATTGCTGAACGCCAAGCGGGTCGCGCCTTGATCCGTTCATAGTAATGCAGAACTGCTTCGATGTCGGATGTCTTGGCAAACCAGGCCAGCCAACCCGTCTCCTCTAATCTCAAAAGAACGCATCCGATAGAGATATCTGCCAGCGTGTAGTCCTCACCCAATATCCAGTCTCCACCGCTTTTGATAAGCGCCATATTCAAAGTACCCATATGACCGCGCATATGGTCACGGCTGGAACGCACAATGCTCTGGGCCTGTTTCCGGGACATCATCCGACGAAGCCCGAACAGTTTTGCTGCTGTGAACATCGCAGGTCGCTTCTTGTCGAAATGAAACAGGAAACCAACCAATATGTTACGTAGTGGAATATATCGGATAGCGGTGATAAAGATTGGCAAAGTCAGGCCGGGCACGCAGGCTCCAGCTCTGTCCTGCATGCCCGCCATCGCATCAGCACTTGAGATCGAGCAGAACTCGAGCCACGCAAACATTCGATCGCGCAGGTCTTTATCTGCGGGTACCAACTGCGGTGCTTGAGGCCCCGCGAGGGTCTGAGCGTAGGCCAAAATGTCATCAGATTCATACACCGGGTGCCCGTTGTGCACCAGTGTCGGGACAAGGCCGGAAGGGTTTACCTGCAGATAAGCCGGGCTGATGGTCTGGTACCAACCCGTTTCGATAAGGTCTATCGAGTGGTGCGTGACGTCAATATTCAACTCGGCCAATGCCAGTCTTGCTTTTCTGGAGCAGTGGGAAAAACTGTTGCTGTAAAGCTCAATCTCGCTTGAATGGGGCAGCGTCACTGACCGGTTTATCCCACCATTGACCGGGCGCCGCTTGCGCCGGAGTTTTTCGACGAAAAACCAGCCGGGCAAGCCCAACGAAAAAATCATCAAAATCCAGCCCAGACCACTCATCTAACGTTTCGCCGAAGCGGAGGCAGGTCGAATGACCTGTTGAAAAGCTTCAACCAGGGCCCTGGCATCCCCAGCGCCATACACATAGTGATCTGGCCGCACCAGCACTGCGTTTGAGTCATGTTCAGAAAGCCACGTCTCAAGCACGGCAGCGTAAGGCGCAAGATCAGGATCCGATAGAACTGCAACACGCAGGCCATTGGTATCTAATGACGCGTCAATCTTCTCGCGGCTCACAAGCCACGGCCCTCGGCCAAGTACATCATCCAGCTTCTCTGACGGGTTCTCTACGTTGTATGGCTGGGGGAAGTACCCGCCTGCGCCAGGGGCGCCTGAAAGAATCAGTCCAGTACTGAACAGCGGCGCCGGCACTGTACCATCCTGGCTGGTTCCTGCTGCGCGAGCTGCAATCATCTGCTTGTCTCGCAATGCCGCTGCTGCAGGATCTGTAATGCAGACTGTCTGCCCCATCATCATGGCAAGGTTGATGGACGTGCGCACATGAGGGCTTCTCTCTTCCTGATAAGTATCCAGGATGTCCGCATCAACATTACCGTGGATCACGCTGGCGAGTTTCCAACTCAGATTGTCCACGTCCCGCAAGCCCGCACACATACCCTGCCCGGCAAACGGCGGCGTCTGATGGGCTGCATCGCCGGCGAGCAGGAAACGCCCTTTGCGCCAGGCTTTTGCAACCCTAGCATTGAAGCGGTAAACCGCTTTGCGCTCGATACTTATGGCTCCCTTGACGCCCCAGGGTTCGAGGAGTTTTTCAATGAATCCATCATCGGACACCTGCTCAGACGTTTCGCCTGGCTTGATCATGAACTCCCAGCGATGCCGGCCTTCGCCCATAAGCACACACGTTGTCGGTCGTTCAGGATTACAAATCTGCAGATTAATCTTCGGCAGCCGCGCAAAATCCTGCACAACGGCATCAACTACAAGCCAGGGTTCATCAAAATTCAGGTCTTCAAACTCAATCCCAAGACTTTCCCTGAGCGGGCTACGTGCGCCGTCAGCGCCAACAACATACCGCGCGGTCATGTTTTGCGGCCCATCCGGTGACTGACAGGTTGCCGTAACGCGACTGCCGCTGTTTCGAGCCTCAACCATTTCCCAGCGAGGCCGAATCACCACACCTGGAGTATCCGCCAGTTCACGCCGCAGTATGGCTTCTATCGAAGGCTGATGAATGAAATTGCTTGGCGGCCAACCACCTGGTGCCAATCGGCTTTCGGATTCGAATCGCAGCAGGACATCGCCAGCAGCGTTGAGAAAATCATAACGATTGGCCTGCCGGCAGGTGGCCATAACGAGTTCCGCCACCCCCGCTGCCTGCAGAATACGAATGGCTTCATGATCAAGGTGCGCTGCGCGGGGCAGCGGATAAATATCCGCCTCTTTCTCTACAATGATCACCG
Organism: Symbiodinium pilosum; assembly: GCA_905231905.1. Classification (NCBI taxonomy): domain Eukaryota; class Dinophyceae; order Suessiales; family Symbiodiniaceae; genus Symbiodinium; species Symbiodinium pilosum. The sequence continues at coordinate 59,095 of CAJNIZ010040336.1, forward strand.
AGACACCCTGGCGAGCCAGTAAGATTCCAAGCGTGACCCCAGTCGGTCCAGCACCGCAGATCAGCACATCACAGTCGTTTGTTGTCCTGTTAGCCATCAGGACGGATCCGCGGGCTTTGAGCGGCCACTGAACAGACGTTTTATCCTGACATGAAGCGCCATCAGAAAGCCCAGCGTCTTCGGACCTGGCGCCATCTTTGCAGCCATCATCGGATTTGGCATACCCCACTGCACAGCCAGCAGATCTGTGAATGGTGATTTATTAGAACCATCTGCAGCGGTAAACAGATCTCCGTCGGTCCAGTGTTCAAGTTCGTGACCCCAGGGATCAAGCCAGTAGTCGAAGATCTGGCTGCCAAGAATATGTCGGCCCACTCCCCAGGAAGCCGAGCGATTGGAGTTCTGCAGATGATCATGACCGAGCATGAGGTCGTCCATATTGGCAACCTCAAAAGCTGCATGCATGAAGCCGGGCTTTTGTGGCAGTTGTGCCAGAAACAGAGTGTGGTGATCAGTTAACACATCGCCTCGATCACAGCGCATGAAAGCGCCAAGGGCAACCCCCGCCTTTGCTTCTATTTCGTCAGACGTAATGAATCCGAAGCGCTCTTTGTACCAGCGTTCGGAGCGGCGAAAATCAGAGACGTTGAGTACGCAATGACCTAGCCGTTTGACATGCGACGGTCCCGCCTGCAAGCGCACACTTGATCGTTCTCGCGAGCGGGACATTGTTGTGTTGCGCAGCGGATCTGGCGTAAGTGCAGTCGGCTGCAGGCGCGTTTGGCCCGTAACAACTTCAACTTCCACGCCATCGGGATCCTTCAGCCGTACGACTTTACCTCCACCAGGCTCATTAAGATTTTCTACCAGCACACCTTCCGCTGCTGCCAACAGCTCAAGGTCGTCGATATTCTCGGCGCGCAATCCCAGCCCTTTGAATGCGGGATCACCCTGTTCGGTAACGTGGTGATAAGGCAAACCATCTGCTGCCCGCGCATACAGGCGGCCATCGTCAGCAAACTGCGATGCAAGACCGAAATCGCTGAGAAAATCCTGCATTTGCTGCAAATCAGGCGCAGCAAAGCGGACGTGCGCAATGTCTTCGATCCGAATGATGCTCATAACGCACTCCCTGGGTGACAATCTTTCTGTTTATGGGTAAGATACGCGAATTGACTATTTAGTCAACTAAGAGCAGACAATGACAGGTGCAACAAAACAATTAAGCCGCCGGGCACTACACACCCGCAGCGCAATGCTGGCGGCAGGTTTTGATCTGATGGCTGAGCGGCCAATTGATGCAATTCCCATTGACGATGTGGTCGCCACTGCCGGTGTGGCTAAAGGCAGTTTCTTCAATCACTTCACCGACAAAGACGGATTTGCCAAAGCAATCGCAGTGGAAGTACGTGCCGAAATTGAAACAAGGATCACCGCTGCCAATGATGGCATCAGCAACCCTGTCGCGAGGCTTGCCGGCGGTATGCGGGAGGCAACAGAGTACGCCCTGACGAATCGAAAACGCGCAATTGCCATGTTTCGCATGTCTGTTGGCAGCACTGCGCAGGACCACCCACTAAACACGGGAGTTAGAGGAGATGTTGAAGCCTGCGCGCGCGACAACCTCATCCGTCCGGAAGCAGTCAACAGTGGCATGCTGTTCTGGTTAGGCCTGTGCCAGGCCATGATGGTAAATGTCGTCGAGAACAGACTTACGCGACAACAGGCCCAGAAGCAGCTGTGCGAAATGCTGATACTCGGGCTTACCGGGCTGGGGATCGCACGCCAGCCGGCAACACAAGTTGCGCGGGAAGCGGCCGAGCGGCTCAAGACCCCCTCGACTGAAACTCACAGCGCATGATTTGCGCGCTCGAGCCCATGCGCTCAACATCGCTGCTTATTATTGCGTGTTTTCTTGTCTTACCCGCAAGCGCTCAGGAGCAGCCTAACTTTCTGGTTATTGTGGCTGACGATATGGGTTGGTCGGATCCGGGTTTTCTTGGTAGCAGCATAAACACACCAAATATCGACGCATTAGCAGCGCGTGGCACGTTTCTGTCAAATTTCTACGTCGCCCCAACATGTTCACCAACACGCTCTATGCTACTGACAGGCGTCAACAGCCATGCTGCAGGCGTTGGGACCATGCAGGGCCTGCAGGCTCCGAATCAGATTGGCCAAGTGGAGTATGGGGCACAACTTCATGAGGGCGTCGTCACCCTTGGTGAAGCTTTACAGGCAAAGGGTTACGCAACTGCAATGAGCGGCAAGTGGCACCTGGCAATTGATATGGACCAACACCCAGGTAACAGAGGGTTCGAGAAAAGCTTCAGTTTGCTTGAGGGCGGTGCAAGTCATTTTTCTGATCAACGCCCAATGCATCGGATTGAGCCACCGACCTATCTCGAAAATGGAGAACCGGTAGAGCTACCAGCCGATTTCTATTCGACCTACAACTACACCGATAAAATTATCGAGTACATCGACGCCGCAGATGACCGGCCCTTCTTTGCCTACCTCGCCTACACTGCGCCACATGACCCACTTCAGGTGCCGGACAACTGGTTGCTTCGCTATCGCGGAAATTTTGATCAGGGCCCTGCAGAAGAGAAAAGCCGCAGGGTGACAAAATTGAGTCACCTCGGATTGCTCGCACCTGGCGCCAAACCATCTGTACCGGTAGCGCTGCCCGCTTTTCTCTATGGCCCCAGCAGACATTGGGACGAGCTCTCGACAACTGAGCGCGAGGTGCAGGCACGACGCATGGAGATCTACGCGTCGATGATTGAAATCATGGATCAGCAGATTGGGCGGCTTATCACCTTCATTGATGCATCCGGTCGACTTGATAACACCTATATTATTTTCATGTCTGACAACGGTGCGTCGGCGGGAACACCTTTCACCTACCCCGCCAATGATCGCGCCTGGGTGGCTAAGAATTTTGATCTCAGCCCAGAGATGATGGGGAAACCCGGCTCATTTACGACGATGGGTCGGCAATGGGCGAACAGCAGCAACACGCCGTTTCGATTATTCAAGGCAACGGCAGGTGAAGGCGGTGTGCGTTCACCGTTTGTGATCACGGGACCACAAATCCCGCAGGGCTCAATGCGGCACTCACCCACTCATGTAATGGACATAGCGCCAACGGTTATGGATCTGGCGCAAATCGATCCGACAACCGAGACCATCTACAAGGGCAAGGTGGCGCCTGCAGGCAGGTCTCTCCTGCCACTCCTGCAAGCAGACATTCAGGGTGATGACCGCGTGCTCGCAACGGAGTTGTTCGGCAATCGAATGGTGAGGGCAGGCAACTGGAAAGCCATGTCAGCCAATCCTCCTGTTGGAACGGGCGAATGGGAACTTTTTGATATCACTGCAGATCCGGGTGCAACCGAAGATCTCGCCGGTGAATACCCTGTCGCTCTCGCTGAGTTAATTGCAGCCTATGAGGCCTTTGCAAGCCGTAACAATATCATAGCACCCGAGCCTATCGTGCGACCGAAACTCATAGCTTTGCATGAAGGTCCGTGTAACACCTTGTGCGTGTCAAAGTTCACCATAGCGCAAATGTTTTTACATCCAGCAGCAAGCAAAGTCATCAGCTTGATCAGCCTGCTTTTTTTAATCGCTGGCGGATTTCTTATCTATCGACGCATCCGTGTGCGCCGATCATGATCACCCAAAAAACCTGTTACCAGCCTCCTGGAGGGCGCATATGAAACTCGCAACCTTTGATAATGGCAATGGCCCGCGGCTCGGGCGCGTGGCGGAAAACACAATTACGCCACTTGCCTTCGACGGGTCCATGATCGAGCTCATCTCAGCGTGGTCGAACATCGGTGACCAGATTGAAGATGATGGCAAGCCCCAACCAATTGCCGAGGTCAAGCTGCTCGCGCCAGTTTTGCGACCTGGAAAGATTTTCGCCATAGGCCTGAACTACGCGGATCACATTGAAGAATCGAACATGGAAACACCGGAAGAACAGGTCTGGTTCACCAAGGCGGTCACCTCCGTGAACGGACCGTATGCACCCATTCAGATCCCCAAAGTGTCCCAGTTTGTCGATTACGAAGCGGAGTTGGTTGCTGTGATAGGCAAAGGCGGCAAGCACATTCCCGAGGACAGAGTGGAAGAACATTTATTTGGGTACTGTGTTGGCAACGACGTCACTGAACGCTTGTGGCAACATCGAACGCCGCAATGGTCGCTTGGCAAGAGCTTTGATACCCATGCACCGATTGGTCCCTGGATCACCACAACAGATGAAGTTCGTGCAGACAACCTTGGCATACGATGTTTCGTAAACGGTGAGATGCGCCAGAACTCCAATACAAGACACCTGCACTTCAACGTTCATCAGCAGGTAGCGCAGCTCAGTCAGGCCATGACGCTGGAGCCGGGAGATCTGATCTTCACCGGCACTCCCGGAGGCATTGGCGCCGCGATGGACCCCCGCCAGTTTCTCAAACCAGGCGACGTCTTACGCACTGAGATCGACCAACTCGGCAACATCGAGGCCACGATGAGCGCGGAATTCTAAACCCTGCTGGTGTTGACAGGTTAACCTCTAGGCCCAACTGATATATGCTCCCAACGCCTCGACTAAGTTTCTGTCACCGCGCCCAACATCGCGAAAGATCGAAGTCGAAACAACTTGAAAAATCTCCGGCACAGAGAATGCCTATGTAGGTTGAACAGGTTGTAGACGGCGGCATGGCTTTCTAGAAACCGTTGTGCCTGCTTGATTGATTTGAACCGACGCATAACTCGTTCCCGGACGCGGGTGGGTTGATGAGAAAGTTCTGCTCGATTGTTGCCATATTGGTCCGTGTTGTGGCTTGTTTCAGGAGTCAATTCTCGGTGTGCTACACCATAGCTTCGCAGTTTGTCCGTGATGATTTCTCTGGGAGTGCCGCCAGATTTCAGAAAACGTTGAAAGAAGCGTTTCGCTGGCTTGGCGTCTCGTCGCCCTTGCAAATAGACATCTACAACTTCGCCATCTTGATCGACTGCACGCCAGAGGTAGTGCTGTTTGCCACGAATCTTCACGAATAATTCGTCCAAGTAGTAGGTGTCACCAAAACCTTGATGCTTTCGCTTCAAGCGATGTGCAAAGTGGATCCCGAACGCAGGCGATATAGCACGGCTACTCGCGCAAATCGAGGAGGCACAAAAATGATGCAACTGGGGGTAAATACCGCTTAACAGACGCTAAGTAGTTGTTTAATATGAGAAAAATGGCGGAGCGGACGGGATTCGAAA
>CAJNIZ010040347.1:4876-24123 GCA_905231905.1 Symbiodinium pilosum
CCCAAACCCTAAATCCTAAAGCCCTAAGCCCTCCTGAATCACGTAGATTTTGCGTCCTCTGAGGCAAGTACCGCCGAGTGTCCGCCGAGGGCGACTTGCTCATCACAGCACAGCACTCCGGCATCACCTTGGGTTTAGGGTTTAGGGTTTAGGGTAATTTTTAATTTTTGTTACCTAGAATCCTAATATTTAGCTGAAATTATAATTTCTACTGGGGTTCCAAATCCCTTAGAATTCGGGTGAGAATTTAGGGTTTTGGGCACCCGGGCATCAACGCCTGGGGCTTAATTGAAGATCATGAAAGGTTTCTTAGGTGAACATGACTTTTGGGTCTAGGGGCGTTGAGGCTTCCTAAAATTTCCATATCAAACGCAAGAGCTTCGGATTACAGAGCTATATAGACCCGGGACCCTAGCTTAAACCCTGGGTAGAAATGAGGAGCAAATAGAGTTGCCCCTAAACCCTAAACCCCTGAACAGATAAACGGATGCAGTCCTGGGCAGGGTTCACGCTTGGTTCGGCGTACGTGAGGGGGTTGCCTACTGCTTGGAGGGTTCGGGTAGGTACAGCCTACTTATGCGTAACTGTAGTCTCCTTAGGATTTATTTTTCAAACTTCAATATAGTATAACCCCATGGAATTCTTAAATATCACCTCAAGTACGTACTGGGAAACCCAAATCCAGGCCTCAGAGTGGTTTGGCGTAATTATGGTGGATCAGGAATTTTAGGGTTGAGGGTTTTAGGGTTTAGGGCTTGGAGGCTAGAGAACTGCGTTCAGAGCATTTCCTGGGGTTTACTGACATTCACTGATTCTTACAAGAGCGCTTTGTAACTTTCATTGTGACGAATGAAAAACTGGACTATGTAGGTAGTTCCTCTCTGTTTTTTTGGAACCTCCGTATGCATGGTTTTCGGGGGTGGCCCCTTGGGGCCCTTACAATCTCCTCAGGCTTCTTCCGAATCCTGGGTCAAAGATAAGTTTAAACGGGGCAGGCAGCTCTGGGCCCAAAACCCTAAACCCTAGAAGCCCCCTGGATTTAAAGCAAATCCTCACCACCGAGATCCCGAGCGTAGCGTGCCGAAGTTGGCAATCTATGGGGGAAGGGGGGCGGCGGCCTTGCTAAGCAAGAGCAAAGATTCAACATGACACAGTAACCATGTTAGGGGATTTAAGCCGCTCTTAAATGAGCAGCGCTGAAACTTGCTATGTGGCAGGGTCTGAGTAGGTTCTTCGCCTGCGCGGGCGAACCTCGCGCAAGCTTGTCTTGGTGCACGTTTTGCCTGAGTTGGTGTTGGAGGTTGCTGAAGCCACATGGTAGTTTCCCAAAATTAGGGTACCCCAATATAGACCCTAATATACTATAGTCCTGATTATTGGGACCCCCCAAAATGCCCTAATTTGGGGAAATCCCCACATCTTCAAGGTTTTGGGTTGAGATCAAAGCAAGTCCCTAAAACCTAAGCCGCTGTGCCTTAAATCTTACCTTACCCGCACATAGGTTCCGTGTTTAGAGCAGCTGGTGCGTGAGCGGCAAACTCTCGCAAGGAATTTGCGCCTAGGTTCTTGGCTGCGAGAACCCGCGGTATTAAAATTTTTTGGATCATGAGCAATTTCTATGGTTTCTTTGAGCCTCCAAGTAAGCACTAAGCAGGAAACCAGTTTCTGATTCTAGGCTCAACCTCCTTGCCCCCGCCGCAGTGGATGCAGGCAGAAAGCTCCTCGCACTATGGAGCCTAATAGCCTGTGATTAGAACATCCACCAATCGCTGTTTGATTTCTTGTCCCTCATAGTATTTGGGATCCCCGGAAGGGGCTGTGATTCTGACACTCCCTGTACATAGTTGTGATTTCAGGTTATTTGGTGTTCTAGTATGGTCGTTTCCATGTCGATTATTAAGTACGGGGTATTGGACTCACTTGGGCTGCTGAGGGTGGATGTATCGTGTGCCTCTTGGGAGACTTGTATGGGTTTCTAACACCTATTAGATTCTCCAGTATTCCACATCTGTGGCTGCATCTTTTATGGAACTTTATTTGTAGCATGCATCATCAGAAGAGGATGGCTTGAAAGGTTCAAAGGCTTCGGGAAGGGGGTGGAGTTGGAGTCTCGGATTGGGCTTCGCATTCAAGTTTACCAGGGGGTATAGCGCTGCTGTGTGCTTTTTTGATGGCTCATTACAAAGGGAAGAGGTTAGTGTGGCTAGATTTTCAAGTGGGATGACAATCGGCAGAGGGTGTAGCTAGTCATTCTCGACAGCCTTCTCAATGGTTCTCCATATATATATATACACATACACCCTAATATGCTGTAGTAGTTTGCATTTTCTTCTCCATTATCCCAATATCATCCCAATATAACCCTATATATAGTCTAGGTACAGTTGGGTATGCGAAAGTTATGACCAGGTGATTCCCCACAGTCCCTTCTAATCTTTAGATAAAGATAAAACTACTGTTTCATAATTTACCTGCTTAGACCCTAGACCCCCATATGATCTCATTTCAAGTGCCACGTTATGTTCCACTTGCTTCTCCACCAATTTACCTATTTGGCCCTGGCTCCTTAAGCCCAAACCCCAAAGGCCTAAAGCCCTGAACCCTCTGCAGCGGGAAAAAAGTCCGCCAAAAAAAAACTGAACTCCTAAACCTTAAACCCTAAATCCTAAACCCTAAACCCTAAATCAAGTACTAAGCTTCTCAGGGGAGTAGTGGCTCTACCAGGGATGGCTAGGCTGGAAACTGGGTTCACACTAGAAAAGACCAAGCCCATGTGAGCGGCCATCCCGGGAGTTTAGGCTTTAGGGTTTAGGGTTTAGGGGTTTGGGGTTTAGGGTTTGGGGTTTCGGGTTTAGGGGTTTAGGGTTTGGGGTTTAGGGTGCAGGGACAAAAGGTGTAAGGCTTAAGGCTTGGGAGTTGAAAGGCCAAGCCCATATGAGCCATAGTCTAAACTCCTTCACGGGGGGGTTATGTAGGGGACTAGATAGGGAACTACTATAGGGGTTATTAAGGGGGATACTAGGAGTTTAGACTATAGCTCATATGAGTTACTGTTAATATTGGGCTGATTAAGGAAACCATAACATCCATCATGGAGAATCAAATGGAAGAGAGAATGGCACATGAAATGGAAACAGCGATTACGTAAGTGTTTTTAGCCATCCATTGATTTCGGGGTTTAGGGTTTTTCGTAGAGTTGTGTTCGTAACCCTAAACCCTAAACCCTTCAAACAGCTGCACTGCTGTGCGATGCGCGTGTCTCAGCCCTTCAAACAGCTGTCTGTTTGACCCAGCATGGTACAGTGTTAGTTCCTTACTTCTTGAGGCCATGGAACCCTAAGCCTAGCTCTTAGCGCTCAGTTTAGGTAAGGGCGTTTAGAGTTAGTGAAGCTTTCATGTGCGGCCAGCTGGGGAAAAGTTTGGTTGTAGTCAGGTAATATCTTACCGTCTCTTGCAATTACAGTACCATTAGAAAGCTCACTTGTTGTTCATAACATGCACTGCGCACGGGGCCAACATAATTGTCAATATCATTGTGAATACATAATTCGGCACGGAATGCAGAAACATAACGTTGGTAAGTATCAGGCTCCTACATTGTTACATTACAATTTCGATAAAAACCCCCAATACGATCCCAGTGTCTATTTCATGTTCCCTTTTTCTTTTCAAGTTATTTCTCCAATATTGCACCCTGAATCCCACATCCAATACCTTAAACCGTAAATCGCAAAATCCTAAATCCAAAGTCCGAAGCCCTTAACCCTAAGCCTGAACCTTAAGACCAAAAAGTATAAACCCAAAACCCTAAACCCTAACCCTAAAACCCCAAACCAAAGTAACAGGCCCCGGGTCCACCAAGAAGCCGCAGAAGACTGGACCGTCCGACGCAAGAAAGCCGTTGGGTGCCTAAAATAGGGCTAGAGTTGAGGATTTTGGGCTTAGGATTTAGGGTGTCGGATTCAGGGTTTAGGGAGTTGGGCTCAGGGCAAAGGAGTTGGTGTTTTGGGCTAAGGATGCTGTAGGGGGTTGTGTTTAGGCTGCAAGGTTCAGAGGTTTAGGGCTCAAGTTCAAGCCTTAAGGTGTCAGGTTTAGGGTTAGGTGTACGCGTTTTGGGGTGTAGGGTTCAGGGTTGTTCACAGCCAGGTAGAACCATATCAGGGGACTCTCAATTGCATCATAAGAGCAGTTATGAAGTAGATTACCCCTAAACCCTAAACCCTGCATGAAATAAAATCCATTACAATTACCGCTCACCTCCCAGTAGGTCCCAGCAGTATGTCAACGCTTAGGATCCCATGAAGGGTGCATGGAGGGCAAACAAGGGGGTTTAGGAGTTCGAGGTCCTTCAGTTTAGGGTTTAGGGTTTAGGGTTTAGTGGTTGGTGTGCGCTTGTTTGCTGTGTGAGTTGACCCAACAAGAACGCTTTAGGCCAGTAGGGCTTGAAATCCCAAATCTCAACCATAAACCCTAAGGCCTAAACCCTTGTAGAATACTGGCGTCTCGTAATATGCCTGCCTCGCCCAGTCCCCTAAACCACCATTCCCCATATATCACCGTCTTCTGTTCCATTTCATTGTCCTTGTTTTCCATTTGATTCTGAACTATTCTATGTGCTTCGCCCCTAAACCCTAAACTTTAGAAACCCTAAACACTGAACTTTAAACCCTAATCCTAAACTTTAAACCATAACCCTAAACTTTAAACCCTAAACCCTGAACCGTAAACCCTAAGTCCTAAACTTTAAGCCGCGCCTGCTTGAGTGCGATGCGCGTGCCTAAACTTGAAACCATAACCCTGAACTTTAAACCCTCTACCTTGAACTTTAAACCCTATACCCTAGACTTTGAACCCTAAACCCTGAGTCTCATTTACCTATAAACCCCTGAATCCTAGGCCTGCCAAACTCATCTGCAAGTCTCCTCCCTTCGCGGGCTGGGTTTAGGGGTTTAGGGTTCAGGGTTTAGGGGTTTAGGGTTTAGGGGTTTAGGGTTTTAGGGGTTTAGGGTTTAGGGTCTAGGGTCTAGGCCCCGCCACCTATCGTATATTATAAAATATTGGGAGTATTTAATGTTAGGGGTGGGGGGGTTATATTCGGGGGAGGAGCCTAGGGCTTCACACATACGACAACAACACCAAGCCTGAATAAACCTCCCGAACATACTAGCTTTACATTAGGGGCAACATTAAAGTCTTAGGGGTTGGGTGGTTGGTATCAACCCTAAACCCTACATAGCATAGTAGTTTCTGTTTTGTTTTCCATTTCCAGAAATTATATTATATCCCTCTGTAACTCCTTCTTCCTCTGGGGCGGGGGTGTAATTTTAGGGGAAGGGATTAAAAGTCTCCTACATTATTTAATTAAACCCTAGGGCTAGACCTTAAGCCCTCAACCGCATGGCTTAGTTTTTAACTACTATTATCCAAGGTTGAAGCCCCGGGCCCCTAGTATGGGCCTTTAAAGTATATACCCTAGATGTACCGTAAAGGGTTCCTAGAATCCCCCTAAAAGGCCTAAGTAAGGGCCCAAAATAGAGCCCGTGCTTGGAACCTTGGATATTAGGGCCCTACACCCTAAACCCTAAGCCTTAAACCCTAAACCTTAAACCCTAAACCCTAAACCCAAACCCTAAACCCTAAACCCTAGACCCTAAATCCTAAACCCTAAGTGGTTGAGGGGTGATAAGTCCTAAGTGGTTGGCGAGGTCCGTGGCTGTACCTGCATCTGCAGAGAAGAAGGCAAAGGTGCTTTTGAAAAAAAGAGGGTTGGCGGTCCCCTTGAAAGCGGCTATATTGGGTGGCTTTGTACAAGTTATGTAGGGTCTGGGAGGTATAAGGGGGTTCGGAAACCCCCAGCCCTCCATATTAGGACCCGGTAAGTATCACATGATGACATAAAGAGGGTCCTTACTGTGTGGATTGGGGTTCTAAAGAACGTTCCATTAGTCTTTCCGGCGGTCATGCACTTCATGGTCAACATCACTCTGTATGACCGAATATACCTGGAACCTGCCGCGGCCGTGCAGGCAGTTGCTCCTCAACCATAAGAGGACATAGATCAGAGGATGTTTTTCCGGTAGTTTCTTGGTAATCCTATAGGACAGCTGATCTATCCCGTAGATGTTTCCTTAACTTTTGACTAAGAAACAGAAAGGAAGTCATAAGTCTTGATTACAAAGAATAGCAAAGGTAACATGTATAAGATTTCCAGGAGCGGCAAACCCCCCTGACAGCATCGCCTGGCCCAGCACAAGTTCATTTGGTAGTTTCCCAAGGTAGGCCCACTGTAGATCCCAATCTACTTTTAACCCGTATTATGGGGACATCAAAATGGTAGCCCGAAAAATGGGAGCCCACCCCATTTCTGCTGCAAAGATGAATGAACTTTTCGTCAGGGTTTGAAACCAGCTGTCCTGAAGGGACTCCGCAACATCTTGCTGTATAAAGGGTGTTCGATTGCGATCTGGGTTGGGGAGGCTTAGTATACTATATCATCGTAACCTCCAATGTACGGGATAGTCCGTGCCACGCAGGATTTTTAGGATCCACCGTCCCTAAAACCTAAAATCCAAAAAAAAACATTAAAACTCCTAAAACCCTTAACCCTACAAATCCTAAAAACCTTAAACCCTAAAAGCCCTAAACCTTAAGCTGGGTTGCTGTTAAGGAACTTAAATTAAGTTACCATAATGGGTATATATAGTAAATAATGGGTTTTCCCCAATATAGTAACTTAAATTAAGTTCCTTAACAGCATCCCAGCTTAAGCAGGATGGCGTGCTCAATGACCTTCCGGACCTAGCAGATGATCACGAAGTGTCACCCGGCAGCATGGGGGACCTAATACCCCTTGGGTTAGGGGTTTAGGGTTTAGGGTTAATACCCCTTAAATAAAGAAGGAATTTACTTCAAATATTCTTAGGATCCCTAATATGGTTTAAGGTATCCTTAAATGCGGAGTACATTTTTAGATATTCTTAGGATCCCTAACATGCTTTAGGGTATATTTCTTGTGTGAGGGGTACTGGGCCCGTTTGGGCAGCATGCGGACCCAAGTTACAAATCAACTTCTAGGAGTTTTAGGCTGTAGAGTTTTAGAGGTTTGGAGTTTTAGGGGTACATTGGGGTAATGCTAGGGTTATACCGGGGTTATGTGGGGATAATGGAAAAGAAAATGGAAACTACAGGGATTATAGGGGCTATACAGGGTCTTAGGGTTTGGGGGTTTTAGGGTTTTATCGTTTAACGGTTTGGGGGTTGGGGTTTTAGGGCCTCAGGGTTTTTGGGTGTTAGGGGTGTTTAGGGTTTGAGGGTTTTGGAGTCTTTGTGTTTGAGGGTTTTAAGGTTTTGGGTTTAGAGGTTTTAGAGTCTTTGGGTTTTAAGGTTTGGGGGTTTAAAAGTTTATGGTTCAGGGCTGTAGGGTTGAGGTGTTTAGAGTTTTAGGTGTTCAGGATTTCAGGGTTCAGGGTTGGGGGAAGGTAGGCCTACAGGATCTTGCGAGACAGGGGTGGCTCAATGTACACTATCTTCCAGAAACCCATTTGTGGAAACGACTATACAGACAGACAGCGGTTTGGCAGATGTTGTCGCACAAGCCATCCATCTCTACCTCTGGGCCGGTAGATCTGAGAATGCTCATACACCCCTAACTCTAGACCTTTTGATAACCCCTAAGCCTAAGCCCTACAGGAAGTCCTAAACCCTCAACTTTATTGCAACCCCTAAGCCTGACAGTAAAACAGAAACCTTACAAGGAATTCCGATGCACTTGGATGGTCAAGGGGACTTGGTAAGTAGGTTAATACGGGGGGATAGCTGGGATTATTGCATGGCTTATAAAGGCTATAGAGTCATATACTTACCAAGTCCCCTAAACCCTTAACCCGAAAATCCTGAACCTCAAACCCTAAACCCAATATCCCTAAAACCCTATACCCTAAACCTTAAACTCTCCAAGTAAGGAAGCCACCAGAGGAGGATGATGGAAAGATCTACCTCAAGCGGTATGGGGACCTTCGGCTAGGCAAGGGTCCGAGATCTCAGGTTCATCAGGGTTTAGGTTTAAGGGTTTCGGGTGTAGGGTTCAGGGTTTAGGTTTAAGGGTTTAGGGTTCAGGGTTTAGATTTAAGGGTTTAGAGTGTAGGGTTCAGGGTTTAGGTTTAAGGGTTATTAAAGGTTTAGGGTTCGTTGGGTGGTTGAACTTCCAATTTTCATTACCCTTAATCCTTATGTACACCCTATACAGCCACACAAGAATTTGTACAGGACCCCAAAACCTACCCAGTTCAGGGTTTAGTTCTTAGGTCTCGAAAATTAATGAGCAACGGTTTGAAAGGTACGTAAAGCCAAACATTTGGAGACAGGGTGTCCAGAATGTCAGTTGGCTCTTGTAACTGTTTCTTTGCTCCCTCTACGTGCTCGGGGCCTTCTGGGCCCCAGGGGTGTCGCAATTTCAAGACATCCAAGCTTATGTTGGGTTTGTGGCCCACAGAAGGTTTGAGTTTAACGTTGCACCGTTAGCCTGGCATAGAATGTAACCTAGAAATCATGGGCTCCCTACCACCCCCCTATGGTTCCTTCCCCTCAACATGGCAAGTATTCAGGGATAAGTCGGGCTCAAGAGAATGAAGAAGGGGGAACCCCCTAAACCCTATATGACTCATATATGTATATATATATATATATATTTAACCCCCTAAAACCCCGTGAACCCCTGGAGCCTAGGGAGAAGCCATAATAAGCCCTCAGCCCAAAGTATGCCGGCATTTCCTACATCCATGTCCTGCTGATGTGCGAAACCCTGCATAGGGTTAAACATTGGGATAATGGGAAAATGGAAACTACTAGTTAGGGTTTAGGGTTCAGGGTTTAGGGCTTAGGGTTTAGAATAAGGGTTTAGGGTTTAGGGTTAGGGTTTAGGCCCCGTGTAGTATGGTGAGCTTGGAGGCTTGGAGTCTTGTGGGATTTTGTCCAGGAACGGTGCGTTTAGAATATCGGTCTTCAATACAGTGCAAACCGATGGTGGGTAACATTGCTTCAATGTTGAAGAGCAACATGCGACCCACGCATGCCAAATGTCTTTTAGACATGCGAAGCTCAAGGACACGACGCCCAGAGTATTTCAGCACCAGGGGTTAGCAGGGTTTGGGCCGTGGGAATCCCAAGAATGGAGAATCAAATGGACAAGAAAATGGAAAATGAAATGGAAGCCAGAGTTCCCTTTTGAAGGGGTATGTAAGGAGTATAGAGGGATTAGGGATGTACCCCGGAGATGGAGAATCAAATGGACAAGAAAATGGAAGATGGAATGGACGCGGGGGTCTGAAATGAGGTTATATTGCTTACCTCTGGTTGATAGGGAATGAAGGAATCAAAAAGAAATTGGAAACAAGCTTTCAGGAGAATGTAGGGCCTACTACAAGGATCCATCCCATGATTCCTCGCGATCGAGAATGACGATTCGGGAACATACAATACAAGGTTCCTTTTTGGGGTTTAGGAGGGTTCAGGGTTTAGGGTAACGTTCCCTCTGCGGAAGCCTCCTGCAAAAGGGTAACGTTCCCTTATGCGGTTTACGGGGGATTAGGGTTTAGGCTAATGTTCCCCTTTGGGGTTGACCAGAGGTCAATCTGAAGCACCCCATGCGCAAGACCCTGCCATAAACCCTAAACCGCGGGAGGTTACGTTTTGGGCCAGCGCGACATTGTCGACCCGAAAGGCCAGCCAGGGTCTAGGGTTTAGGGTTTAGGGTCGAGGCCTGCCATTTCGCAAATTTTGAACGGAACCGCATGGTTTTAGGGTTTATAGGACTTGTAGTGTTTATACGGTTGGGTTTAGGGTGTAGGGTTTTTCCACAACTGTTGGGCTGAAAAAAGTGGCCGGCATGGATTCTCCAAAGGAGCTCCAAAGGCAAAAGAAAACAGGGACTGTAATGGGACCCCCAAAACAGGGAACCCCAGAAATATAGTAGAACTTTAGTAGGAACATACCTAGCAGGGTCCTTGTATTCCCATTGTATTCCTACTGTCTTCTCGGCTCATTTTACTTTACTCGTGATAGAGTTTAGGGTTTAGGGTTTAAGGCCCTTTGAATAAGTAATGTGCCTGAGGAAACCAACTCTCAGCTTTAGGCACCTGACAGTAACCGCACTTACTGGGGGTTAGTAGAATAAGGGGAATGGATAGGGTTCAGGGTTTAGGTTTAGGGTTTAGGGTCAGTAGGCAAAAAGGGAATATATTCCCTACATAAACCTTATATAATATGTTCCCTTCTTCCCTACTGACCCCCAAGAAGTGTATTTTGGCGTGTAGAGAAGTACGGAAGTAAGTCAGAGGGCAGATGGGGAAAGGAGCATCTGCAAAGGGTCCATATTTGGTTCTTTGTCAACAGATGTCAGGGTAGGTCCGAACGGGAAATAGTTGTCAAATGACTTACTGTGGGATAGTAGGGAATAGGAGAATATATTATAGAAGGAGTATAGGGATTCTATTCCCTCATTCCCTACTAACCCTCCAATAAGATAATGCAGAGTCAGCTGATGCAGAGCCTCGAAACTCGAAGCTGAAATATACACCAGAAAAGATTTCAACATGCAGCCAACAATGCACTTGAAACACATGGTATTGATGAGGCTGCCTGGGTCCAAGCTCGAACTGCTCAAAATCGACGGTTGGGTTTTGGGATGCTGGAGCCATTTCCGTGTATGGCGTGCAGGGTTTAGGGCAATAGGGGATGATGCCAAGTATTACCCCAAATCGTACCCTGACCATGTTCCCTCGTGGGGATCTCAAAATCTCCTTAACCTAAACCTTAAACTTTAAACGCTGAACCTTCAAACTCCTCATATATGCCCAGGGTCTGGAAGTCTACGCATCTTGTAGTTTAGGATGTAGTTTTGGGGGTTACATCTTTGAGAAGGCCTATGCATGCTGTAGCAGCAGTTTTAGATCTCATGCTGCTTTAGGGTTTAGAGTTTAGGGTATACTCCCTGTCCGGAAGCTTGTATGAGGGAGGTCAGGGCTGTACGCCCATACGCCATCATTCCTCTAAGCGTCAGAATCCAAGACCGAAACTGTAAGTGTAGAAGCGTGAACAATTTTCTAATATTTGGCCCTCAGAAGCATTAACTATGGTAAAACACATCCTTAGGCCTATTCTGATTATTTAGGCCCCAACATATCCTTTCTTCGAGTCCCAACAGTATCCATGTATTTTCCATGTAATTCGGTTATTGCGATTATTTAGGCTACGAAACGCTAAACCCTAAACCTAAGCCCCAAATCCTGAGCCCAAGTCCTAAACTCCAAGCCCGAAACCTTAAACCCCAGAAACCCTAAACCCTAGTCCAGAAAGCCGAAACCCTAATCCCTAACCTTTACATTGACATCCTACTTGTTCCCCTACATTGCGCGCCTCAGGTCCGGCCATGCACGAGCCCACGGTACGATGCGAAGGGCACTGTAAGGCGTGGAGCGCATGCTTCAGGTTTAGGGTCTAGGGTTTAGGGTTTAGGGTCTAGGGTCTAGCTCTCAATATGTAGGGTTTAGATTTTAGGGTGTAGGCTGTAAGGTTCAGAGTTTAGGAGGTTTGGGGTTATGTTGGGCGATGCGAGCGTTAGTTTGCCTAAGTAGCCGTCAACTTGTCGGGGGCCAGAACACCCCATTTTGTTTTCATGAAAGGTTTGGGGTTTGAAGGGCTTAGGTTTAGGGTTAACCTTAGTTGGAGCAACTAGGTTGATAGGTTGAGGTTGTGTAGTGCCCCCACTCAGTAACAGTTGGATAATATTTACAACGAAGTATAAACAGCCCTTTAAGCCCTAAACCCTTAATAATTAGGACACCTAATTTATATTTTAATAGACGCTAAAGCCTTCAACCCCATGCCGTAGCTATTAGCCAGCTGTCAGTGGCTGATAGTGGCCGTACCGAAAATCACATGCTTTCAACCCTTTTTGGAAGAAAGCTCGAAGCTCATCACCTGTGCCCAGCGTAGGGGTTCAAATCTACAAGGTTCCTGAAAATAATCTTTAATTTCTGTTACCTAGAATCCTAATATTTAGCTGAAATTATAATTTCTATTGGGGTTCCAAATCCCTTAGAGAAATAGTGTATATCTTTTGGCATAGGGTACCTCAAAGAGACCTCAATGATACTGGCAATAGTGTACGTAAGCCCCCATATGTGCCAGCCAACCCTCAACCCTGAAATCAAAGAAGCCTCCAGCTGGGTAGTTATCATGTCACAATGTGGGTACCCTGAAAGGAGGCCTATCTAAACCCCCTATAGCCCCATTGCCCTTATACGAGCCATATGGGCAACTACCTATCTGGGGTGTCCTTGAAGAAAACATGGAGAAACTAAACCTTAGACCGTAGAGCGCTTGAAATTGTCAGATCCTGCGTCTGGCACGGCGGGACTACCTGCACTGCCTCCTTGAGGGCCAGGCAGAAGCTTGCATGTTCGGCTCCTTTCAATTTGGAAGAATCCTTGGTTTAGGGTCTAGGGTTTAATTAGAGGTTTACCGCTAGTAATCCGTGTCTTGGGGTCATTGAGGTATATTAGAGGTTCTAGCATCATGCAGGGAGTGCTCCTTGATGAAGATATATTCGGCTCCCTGAGCTTTAGGCTTTACACTTTTACTTCTCATTCTTGAATATGACTTTAATTTCTCTTGTTATGGTTAAACCCAACAAGGCATATAAGATCATCCTCATGTTTGTCGGTATCTCAGCCTAGGATCAGCATAGGGGATTTGGGATTGAGGGTTCAGGGCTGGGGATTTCTTGCGTAAAATTGGATTCCCTAAGCCCTAACCCTGTTATGCGCTACATGGTATCTCTCCAGGGGGTATGGAGCTTGTGGCGGGAGCATCGAGGACGTGCTAGCTGCTTCATGCGGAGTGTCCAGGTGTTGCCGAAAACCTCGGTGCTTCGGGTTTACGTTTTAGGCTTGGCCCCTTCCATCCTGAATCCACACACCCCTCAACGTAAAACTCTACAACCTCAAACTCTAGAGCTTTTAAACGCTAGCCCGAAAAACCTAGACCCTCAAACTCTGCCTCAGTGCGATGCGCGTGCCTCAACCCTAGAATAGTAACTACCATGGACAAGACTTGGGCAAAAAGTTTTGATACAGCTGAAACAAATGACAGAGAGCGCTAGAACATATTTGCAGTTCTCACGCCTGCGGGGTGTACCAAAGTCCTGGGCAGCTACAAGCAGGGGAGTTCGCAAGAGGGGACCTTGCATAAGCCCCAGATACCCCTTATACAATTCCCCGTACGTTTGGAGCATGACCGGCAGTTGTGATGAACTGTCTTGAAAGCAGCAGTAGCAGCAGCAGCGCTGCTTGCTCAAGTTGACGTGACCTGCTGTTCACTACAAGGTTCCTGAAAATTACCTAGAATCCTAATATTTAGCTGAAATTATAATTTCTACTGGGGTTCCAAATCCCTTAGAGTTCAATTGGGTGCAATGGCAGACTCGGACTCCGACTCGAAGTGGCGTGACTGGGTAGCGTACTGGTTCTTAGTAGGGAATAAGGAAATATGTTATTTCCGTAAAGCCCCTACAAAACATATTCCCTTATTCCCTACTAAACCCCTAAATCCCTACAATAATGTAGTAGCTTCCATTTTCTTTTCCATTATCCCTATATTACCCCAATAGATTCCCTTATTCCAGTATAATCCCCCATCTAATAACCTATATAGGCCATATATAGTCTATATTACCCTATATCATTCCCTAGACCCCAAACCCTAAACTCCAAACCCCAAACCCTAAACCCTAAACCCCAAACCCTAAACCCCAAACCCCATACCCTGAAGCCCCAAACCCTAAACCCCAAACCCTGGAGTTCGAGGGCAACCCCACGCTGAGGCATCTTGAGGGAGGCATGGGCCCACGGAACTACTACTTTCAAGGGCCAAAAACTACTGTGGAATTTCTAGTAGGTTCAGGGTGTAGGGGTTTTTAAGGTTTAGGGTTCTAGGGGTTTAGAGTTTAGGATAGATTATATTGGGTTCCTGTAGAATTTATAGTAAAGCTTAGGGTGTAGGGGTTTAGGACTTTTAGGGGAGCATCGCAATGCCAAACATGTGCGGCGCGAGGAGGAGAAGGCTCCCAAGGCGGTGTGGTTTAGGGTTCCGGGTTATATGCGAGGTTGTCAAAATTATGGTCCCTTTTTGGGTCCCTCTTATAATACGGCCCCTAATATTTAGGATACTCAAAAAGGGACCATAATTTTGACAACCACCCATATAGGCTTCATACAGGGTTCATATAGCGTGTATTTTAAGGGTTCATGTAGGGTTTAGGGTTCATATCGGGATTAGATGAAGGCTTCATAAAGGGTTCCTGTAGGGGTTATATTGAGGGTTCTGCAGATGAACTGTCAAAGTGTGGCCCCAGAAGCAAAGGGCGTCAAGCGCGGCTGAGAATGCAGGCAGGAGTACCTACGGGGAGCTTAGTAGGGGATAAGGGTTGTATATAGGGATGATATTCCCTTGTTCCCGACTTACCCCCAGTAAGGCCAGTGCCGGACCACAGAAGCGCCATCACCTGCCCAGCCTCCCCCAAAAAAGTGTGAGGTAGTGCCCGAAACGACCCTAGGCCCTCGACGAACTCTGAGAGTAAACCTAAACCCTAATCCTTAAGCCCCAATCCCTAAACCCTAACCCCTAATCCCTAGCCCCTCAACCCTAAACTGCCCTAAACCCTAAACCCTAACGCTTAAGCCCTAACCCCTAAACCCCAAACCCTAACCCTTAAACCTCAAATCCTAAACCCTAAACTGCCCTAAACCCGGAGAGTTTTTCGCCAGGTGGAGAAGCACGGCATCGTGCACGCCCTTCGCAACATCCCGGCGTCCAGGCAGCTTGGAGATCCTGTCCGGGTTCTTGGGGCTTGAGGGTTTAAGGTTTAGGATTGAGGGTTTAGGGTTTGGGGTTTAGGATTCAGGATTTAGGGTTTAGGGCTTAGGATTTAAGAGTTTAGGAGTTTGGGGCTTAAGAATTAGGATTGAGGATCTATTTAGGGTTTAGGAGTTTGGGGTTTGGGATTGCCTGGACGCAGTTGACGCTGGGAGTCTGCGGGAAGGGGAGAGGGTTTGGTGTTTAGGGCGTAAGGGTTCTGGGTTTGAGGGTATGAGGGCTTCGGGGTTTCGCGTTAGTGTTCTTTATTGTCAGTTTACTTTCATCGAGCAGCGAACGTATGTGTTGACTGGGGTCTTGCGGGGGTAGCATTGGAAGAATAGAAGAGAAGAGGGAAGCTTCGACACTATTTATTTAGAGTTGTGGTCTAGGGGATTGCATACATAAATTGATAATGGGGAGAATTGCAGTCTTGTTCTGGTTGGCCCTCCAAGAAGATTTTAGGGCTGTTTCGCTTACCATAATCTAAACAAGCTGCTAAATCATGTTGGCACCTGGGTTTCAAGGTAGAGGTTGAGGCTTCTGGATAGATGAGTCTCATCATTGCACTCTCAATGAAAAAATCCTGAACGTGATAGAGGCCAGCAATCAGCTGTGGGAGAAATGAGAAGCATATTAACCGAGGCCCTGTGATTCTGACTGTATACAGGAACTTGGTGAGGACATCCAAAGATTCGGATCCCGTAGCTTCTTGGCATGGCTACTGCGTTCGGAATGGCTATTTGGTGAGGAGTAAGCCCATACCATCCCAAAACCCTTAACCCTAAGCCTGAGGCTACTGAGGCCCCAAAACCTTACGGCCATGACATCCCCAACATCCTCTAGTCCCCTTAGGTACATATGGAATTACCTAAGATCCCGTATACCACCACATTCAACCCGTAGGCTGCAAACCCTAAACTCTAAGCCCTAAAACTCTAAGCCCTGCACCTTGTTGACGTCGGAAGTCTGTGAAGGCCTGGCGAGCCACATCACCGTTCTGAGGAGCGAAGGTTATGTCGGGCTCAAGGGCTGGGCACATTCACGAGTTACAGATTGTCGAGCTATTACTATTACTATGACTAGCACTATTACTATGGCTGTTAACTAGTCCTATATTCTGGTTTATGTGTTCCTGTGCATGCAGCGAAAAGCATGCTGAAGGCAGCTGAAGGATTCGACCAAGCTAGCAATGCCCCAAAATTAGGGCAATCCCAAACCCTAAGCGCTAAACCCTAAATCCATACAGGCCCTCAAATGCTGAAAATTCTCCTTATGGGGAACCCTCAAGAGGGACTCCCTCTGTTGGGGTTTAGGGTTTAGGCAAGGTTAACCCTAAACCCAGCTGCCAGTCTGGGTCAAGTATCGGGTTGAAGTGGTGGCATGGACTGGACAGAGCAGGCCGAAGCAAATTTGGGGTTTTCCAACAAAAATATTGAGCTTATATTATACTTTGGGTACTGCCCCCCCTCAGTAACAGTTGGATAATAATTCTAATATGGTTTTACATAGCCCTTAATAGGACACCTAATATAGACTCTTATACTGGGGGGGGCAGTACGCAAATTATACTTTCTAGGTTCCCCCCACCCCAAGGAAGACGAAGGGCCCTTCTGCAACGTCAGAGCTTTCGGTGAACAGGGGTTCGGATTTTTTTTGCGGACTCAGAGGCGGGATGCTAAAGGATTGAAAAGGAGTCAGGGTGAGGATGCAGGGTTTAGGTTTTAGGGTTCCTTCAAGGTTGAGATTCCACCTTCAAGCCCACCATCTCAGCAATTCCTATATACTATGGGCCACAAACTCTTGTGGCAGCTCTAAGTAGCTAAACCCTAACCCCTAAATTTTAAGCAAGCCTGTAAGTCTTGAAGTCAACATATGCCCCCTCCTCCCATATTAAAGCCCCCATCCCCTAACATGAAACTTTTCCCGAGAGGAATGTTTGTTTGTTGGGGGTGTGGGTTTTAATTCTTAAGAGAGGGGATTAGTTTCCAGGCGCTTCTCCCTCCATGGAGGAAAAACTATGGCTCATGGATCAGGAAGCGTGTGGGAGCCAAGGAGGAGTGTCAAGCGCAAAAAAGCTTCATGCACTTGGCTGCCTTAGGCCCTGGCCCTCAGGGCTTTAGCTTTTGGGGTTTTGCAGCAAGGTTTAGTGGGGAGGCTGAACGTTTTATTGTTTTGGGGTAGTCCTACGTCAGGGGGCTCAAAAGGTGGGATGAAGGTAGGTGGGCTAAAGGAAATAAGCCCCAATATAGTAGAATCTACAACAGGGATCCTTTAACCCACCTAGCTTTATCCCACCTTTTGAGCCCCCTGACTACAGTCAGCTCAGAGGCTTTCAAAAAGCTCCTACCTTGGACCAATTTCATTGTCCAGTGAGCATGGAAGCACTTGCAGGTTCAGAGAAAACTACATTTTCCATTTCAGGTTCCATTTGATTTGATTCTTGGTGCTCGAGAGAGCTAGTAAGTTGAACCCAGTAAGCCCTAAACCCTTCTAGCAGGAGCAGCTGTCACTCTTGGCCAAGCTGGTCAGGAACACCCCGGAGCTCAAAAACTTCGAGAGGCAAGGCATTCGAAGTTTTGAGTCCTACGTAATGTTTACGTAGTTTATAGGGCCGTCTAGGGTTTAGGGCTAAAGGAACCAGGAAACCACAAAGAGGCCCTGAAAAGACCTCCATCCTTTTCTTCAACAGGAGTTATATGAGCTACTGTCAACATTCGCCGATATCAAGGGACCCTTACATAGGGTTCCCGCTTGTAGCTTAGTACAGTCCCTAGTCCCTAATAAAGAACCCTTGCCAGTAAATTATGTAGGCAACATTGACTGTAGCTCATACATCCCAACAACGCTTATAAAGATTATGTAGGACGGGGGGCCCGATTCAAACCTTCAGCCCGAGACCCCTAAACCTTTAAACCCTCAACAGGGGCCCTATGGGGCTATGGGCAGGATGGCACTTCACGATCTAGGGTTTAAGGCTTCAGTTCTAGCCATTTTTGAAGTAGATCGATTGTTAATGAGGCCATTCCGGGAGTGCATTTTGGACTTGAAGTTTGGGTTTTATCTTGTTGAACATGAGGATCGGTTCTGGGATGAGACTCGACGGAAGTCCGAATTTCCACCATTCCCCTCCCATTCCCCTCCCCCCCAGCACTTCAAGAGCAGTCTTTACGTTCTGTGGGTTCCTGGAGTTCTTCATGCTTTACCAGTCAGCCAGATGCCCTTCAGGCTTGCTCAAGGAGGTTTACGGCTTGAGGTTGGGCTAATAATGGAAAAGAAAATGGAAACTACTATATAGTATATTGGGGTTATATAGGGGTAATATTGGGATACTATAGGGTAACATAGGATTAGGATGTATGTAGGGGTATGCGTTTGGATTGCACTTTCTCGGGGTTTAGGGTTTAGGCCGCTGATGTCGGAGATCGTTTTGAGACATATAAGGTCTCAGAGCCTACGTTTTATCATTCGCAGTTGGTATATTGCAATTCTTATGGCGTGCATCCGGGTTCGGTTCATTTGTTTTTGTTTCTGGGATCTGGCTTGGAGACCGCGAAGGCTGTCTTGTTTTTCCGTTGCTTTCCTCCCTGCATGCTTTACTGATACCCCACTACCAGGACCATGGAAGATCCAGAAGTGTTTGCTGGAGATCGTCTTCTCAGGGTGGGAGCATAAGGGGCGACCACCTGCTTTAAGAACTGCATATAATTACAAGAAGCTGCGCAACACAAAGGCAAACATATGAATTCATTCCTGCAACTGTCGCTACATACTCCCTACAAAGCCCTACTGGAAAGCTCCGATTCTGGATTAACAGGAAAATGTTGAGACGAATCCAGAGAACTTATTCATGTCTGTTGGGAAGTGGGGCATGGGATTGCAGGCATGTTAGGGGTACAATGGGGATGATATAGGGACGAGCCTAGGGGTTCATTATTCCATTCCTCTACTGTCCATTAAGCTTTACCCTATATCAAAACCTCAAACAATACAGTAGTTTTCTTAGGATTGAGGATTTAGGGTCTTCTCCCGTGCCCTCCCCCTTCCCCAACCTGGCACTTTGGGATGACCATTCATGTACCCTCTTGCTTTTTAAGGGGCCCAATTCAAAACAAATCCTTTTGGGGTGGCCTTTAGGGCCCCTAAACCCTGGATCCTAAGCCCTAGACCCTAAACCCAAAAATCGTAAATCCTAAACCTTAAACCGTGACACCCAGCAACTCCCTAAACCCTAAACCGATCAAGAGAAGCGGAGGCCGACGTTGATGCAAGTGCTTGGCGCGAGCCTGGGTGGGCAGGGGAAGAAGGTTTAGAGGGGTTATATGAGCTGTAGTCTA
>CAJNIZ010040347.1:24158-36467 GCA_905231905.1 Symbiodinium pilosum
TTTAGACTATGGCTCATATACGGGTGGTGTAGGCATGTGTATAGGGTTTGAGAGGTTGCTAGCCTAATAACGGAGAATAATTGAGCAAAAGAACATACAACGTGAAATGGAACACAGCCTATTGCAGGCTTTGGGAGTAGTTCTGAGGTTCTTATCCAGACTCGCATGACTCTCCAACTAGTTCTGGAAGGGACTGCAGTCTTGATAGGGACCTTTTTCTACAAGGTTCCTGAAAATAATCTTTAATTTCTGTTACCTAGAATCCTAATATTTAGCTGAAATTATAATTTCTACTGGGGTTCCAAATCCCTTAGAGTTTTGGGTTTCCAAGCTGGATTGGGAGCGCTTGATTGTTCAGGGTTTCACGAGGGTTCAGTGGTGGAGATCATGTTGTCAGCATGTATTGGGTGAGGTCAGAAAATTCAAATCACCATCCGAGCCTCAGAAATTCTAGTCTCCTTTAAGTAGATAGGATATGGCTTAGGGTATATTATAACAAGATCCTCATATACCCCATATTCTATCTACTTAAGGGGGACTATAGCACAGTGTGAAATCAGCGGAGCAGTAATCACCTCCCCCTCATAGCAAAACCTCCCCAGCAGACACTTAGGACAAATATCCCCCATTGTGGCATACTATAGTAGAGCGGGAACTAGTATTAGGGATTCATGCAGTATGCACTTACGTGAAGGCTGTTTTCAACATCGTTTTAACAAGGCTTGATTCAGCGCAGTCAAAGCCACGAGCTCCGCAATCACAAGCCTTGAGGGGAATAACTACAAAACACCTTCTTAAGGACCCCCCTCTCATTTAAAACCCCCAGCCCTAGACCCTTAAACCCTAAACGCTAAACTAAACCCCAACCCCTAAACCCTACACCCTAAGCCGTGTCCCAAGGCGCGGCTACGTATGTCAATGCAGCCCCCGGGCACGATGGAGCCTCAGGGTCAAGGTAGTTGAAACCATGGGCCCTTTGTTACATTGTAGGGTTTAGGGGCTCAGGGTTTAGGGTGTAGGGTTTAAGGCTTAGGGTTTAGGGTTTAAGGCTTCAGGACTTAGGGTTTAAGTTTACTCCTTGGAACTTAGCTTGGACCTTACACGCTTGACCCTTTGGGATTCCCGTAGACTTCTATTCTAGGTACCTAAGGGTTTCCTAAGTGCCACGTAGTTTAGGGCTTAGGGTTTCTTGTGGTATCCGAAAGTTCATCCTCAGGTCGGTCCTTACGTGGTAGTGGTCATACATGGGGCGACCCCAAAGCAGACCCCAAAACATTATAGTCCTTATGACAGGGGCCCGCCCAAAAAGGTACCCTAAATTTCGGAATATACATATATATATATATTCATAAATATATACACATGTATATAGTGTATATCCTACAAGTACCTTAAAACCTAAACGCCCTCAACATCAGTTCCCTTACACGCCCCTACAATCCCATACTTCTCCCTGAGCCTCAGGGCCAAGCGGCAAAGAGTCCTCATATCAGGGCTTGGAGTACTTGAGGGTTGTTTTTTGGCCGGCTTACTTAGGGTGTGTAGTTTTTTACAGGGTTAGGACAGGGTAGGGTCAGTTGAGGGGTGATTGTTTTGTTGAACCGGGCAAGGCCATGTGATTTATATCTTACTTAATTCCAAAATGCGCAATCCAGAGAAGGATATACTATCCTGCTACTCTATTCTGGGAATACATATTTATACTATTTCCACTAGAAATATTACTGTTCTTACTAATGGTGAGTTGGGAAGGGGAAAGGGAGCAATCAGTTCACATAAAATGCCCGTTATCGTTCAGAAACACGACCTTACCCGTTTCATCTTTCCCACCAAAGCACGACTCCATGGCTGCTTGTGATGCTTGCTTTCACTTTAAGCTTCTTCTCTTAATCGATTGTCTGGATTGGTGGTAGGCGTACTCAAGGCAATAACAGCTGCGGTCGTAGTCTTTGCGGGGCCAGCGAAGGGGTGGGGACGGCGGCGGTGGCATTGGCTGTGGTGAGGGCGCGACAGCGGTGGTGGTGTCGTGGCCACTGCCCTTCAACTCGTAGCTGGTAATGCTGTCATTCGTGTGAGGATTGTGAGGGATGCCGTTTTTCTCATCTTCTGATTCAAGTCGTTTGCCAGAGCTCAGCTAACACCTTCCCTCAATCTCTGAACCTCCTAGCCGATATGAATGCCAATGCTTATACAAACTTGGGTGGTAATACTGACACTACCACTGAGCCAATGCTTTGGGTACAGCCCCCACTCATTCACAGTAGGAGAATGCTTATAAATGATTCTATGGTAGCTCCCCTAGATAAGGATAATAAGGGGACCCCAATATAGAACCCAATGTACTATAATCCTTAGCATGGGGATCCTCAGAAAGGACCCATAATTTTGGGAAACTCCCTTTTGTAGCTGTTAATCTGGTCCCTATCAAATATTCCTGGCCCTAAGATTAAATCCACCCAGCCCTAAGGTTAAGGGTTTAGGGTTTAGGCGCCCCCACCCCACCCCTTACAATTGAATATTCCCAAAATATTAAGATATACTACAATGGGGAGTATTTCATATCAAGGGGGGGTTTTAATATAAGGGAGAGAGGATTGTAGACTGTTCATGGGTGGCGCCAGGACCCAACCAATGGTATAGCCCCCCTCAAGTAGACAGAATATGGCTTTGGGTATATTATACTAAGGTCCCAATATACCCCATATTCTATCTACTTAAGGGAGATTATAATCCTAAACCCTAAACCCTGTATTCGATCTACTTCAGGGGGACTATAATCTTCCCCTTGTCCGAGGTTCTCTGCAAGCAGGGGGAGATTGGTGACCGCTTCTTCGCCATAATCGAGTCCTGGCTCACTGCCGGTGGTGGGTTTAGGGGTTTAGGGTTTATGGGTTGGAGTTTAGGGGTTAGGGGTTTAGGTCTATAGGTTTTCGGGTGTAGTCGATGTTTTCCGCATGAGGATTCCGGAGACAGTACAGAAACTGGATTCCTAGAAGAACCCAAAAAGGGGGAGCCATGGTGGGGTATGGGGTGTACGGTTTGGGGCCCACATGTTCTTGCCGCCCGTCTCCTATTTATCAGTTTCATGTATCTTTGAACACCAGGTTTCGAATCTACACCCCAGACAAGAACTACCCTTTTGAGACCCCGAAATGTCAAGGAATGTCGTGCCAAAGTACTTGGAATAAAGGCGTATGCCCGAAACATGCCATGTTCTTTCCACAGAATATGCGGTTCAGCATCCCTAAATCCTAAACCCTAACCCGATTCGCGCTCCCTCGTTTTCCGATTCGGCCTCGTGCACTTTCGAATCGCCTTGTCCCTGCATCTGATTGGGCCCAAGGCGATTCGTACCCTCACCCGTAAACGAACCCCAAACGCAACCCTCCAAACCCTAAGTTATTCCCCCCCTCAACTCTAAACCCAGCTCCCCTGCAGCCCTTGCGGCTCTCTTGTAGTGTTCGAAAGCGTTTTCTTCCCAAAGTGTTGGGTCTCATGGCTCCGAGAAAGAGGCTGCTTTCGGGTCTCCTGGCTGCGCTGCCCCCTGGACCACACAGTTGGTTGCTGTCAAGGAACTTAGATTGAGTGACTTTTGGTTTTAGGGTTTAGTTTAATGCAAAAAGGGTTAAAATGAGAAGGAAACCTTACTACTGTTATTATTACATTGTATTCTACTATTAGTATATCCATACTAGGGTAAATTAATTCAAGTTCCTTAACAGCAGCCCAGACAAGGAGGCAGATTTTGGCCAGGTCCAGGGTTTTGAGCCATAATCTAAACTCCTTCAAGCAGGTTATGCGGGGGATTACATAGGGGACCCTTATGGGGCTTCTTAAGGGGGATGCTAGGAGTTTAGACTGTAGCTTGTATAAGGTGGTTCAAGACTTCTTCCATCCAGAATATGTAGGAAACCCTCAATCCTTTGTTCGGTGCGCCCTTCTTGGGGCCCCTCGCTGGATGATTGTCTGGTCATCTGCGGAACATTTGAGTTTGGTTTACGTAGATGCCTAGGAAAGCACCAACAGTTAATTCGAAGCTAGAGCCCAAAAGGAGCAGAACAGGCCGCGATTGTAAATATTGCATATGTTTTCAGCTTACTTTGCAACTTTGCAAAGGCTTATGTTGAGCTTGCAGGGACGCCAGGATAATTGTCCTTGCCCCTTGCCATCGCAGTTCGAAAGCCTGCTTTGCTACTTAACGGCCCATAGCAAAACTACGTAGATGCATCAGCGCTGCAAACCGAACATTCATAGCAACAATAAGTCAACTTTTGAAGGACCCAGGCCCTCAACCCTCAGCCTTAATCCTCCCCGAAAAGTTCACCTCCCCTCCGCTCCCTCCCCCGGCCCGCCAGCAAGTAGTATTCCACGAGTATACAATGGTAGTATATTGGGGGTCCATCGGGGATGGCATCAAGCTGTGCAAAATCAAGGTTAGCTGCGCCGGAGGCCACCACCGAGCTTTCCTTGGATACCTGGCAAGATTGAGCCACCCTCACCCAAAACAAACATAGACGAGGGTCTGCGTAGACTACGTTCCTTTGAGCCGGGGACCATTTCGCAGGGTTCCATGATTCGCTTGCGGGAGGTCATTGTGGATCTCTGCCTGCAAGAGGGATTGCTTGAGGTCACATAGGTCTTTGTAGCATTTCAGCTCTGCTTTTAACTATGAGGACAGAGATTTGTATGTGTGCTTAGCATGGCACAACAGAAGCCATAAAGATTCTGTTACCGTTCATGCTATACCTTAAGACCTTAAAACCCCCAAGCCCTACTCCTAAACCGTAAACGTTGTAAACCCTCAAACCCGCAACCCTTTACAAGGGATCTCAAGCAGGTTCCGGATTCAGGGTTGAGGGTGCGGAGGGGTGTATTTGGGGGGTCTGTGAAATGGGTGTCCCCTCGCCAGCCCCAAATATACTACAAGCCTCATTTTTGGGACACAACACCGCTTGGAAGCTCTAAACACTATACACGTCTACGGACTGTAGCCCCTGCACATTTTTGGAAGTCCCATTACCCACAGCTGCGCAGCTGACTGTGGCTTGGACGTCTAGTTTTGGCTTGCTAGGTCACTCAAACCGATTCCTTTACCCAAAAAGTCCTTAACCCAATATAACCTATTATAGTAGTTTCCATTGTCTTTTCCATTATCCCCATATAACCCCAATATAATCCTAATATTACTAATGGGTACCTATATCCCCTAAAGAACCGTGTCCCCTGTAGGACGATGAGTGCGCCGACAGCTCCGACTGCGCCCTCTCGGCTTTGCAAACGCGGGGCCGGACTCTGCAAGAGGACCTGTTGCTGATACCCAAAAAGCCAGCATTACCTGGGCATTATGACTATGATTACTCTTATTGCTTGCCGTAATTACATTATTCTTCTTATGATTAATGCTGCGCTCATTATTGTTAGTGTTACTACTATTACTAGTATTGCGATTATTAGTATTACCATAGCACCACAAGTCCCAGCGTAAGAGATACATACTTCCACGACCATGCAAGATTTTTGGTATCAACTGCAAGGGTTCAGGATTTTTGTCTTCGTGAGAGATTAGATCGGAGGCTTTTGGCGTTGTAGCACGTAGTAGTCTACCTAGCTAGTTGAATTCTATGAGTGTGCCCGCGTATCCTGCGTAGCCTGCTACCGCAAGCAGTGATTCTGCGCAGTTCGCGTAGGCTGTCCTTGTCAGCATAGGACTTGCACCATGGAAAAACATTGCTCATCAGGATGCAGGGTTCAGGGTGAGCAGAATTATGGTCGTCAACTTCCTTCAGACACCAGATCAAAGAAACCATGTCAAACTGAAACCTAAACCCTAAGAGGCCCTAGGACTCTTACATTGTGTGGCCAGATTCGCAGAAGTCTCGCCATCCAAAGACGAAGGACCCCTCCCTCATGCCCCCAACTCTGGAACCCAAAGCCCTAGCTCTGGAATTAACATGAACCCATTTGAGCTATAATCTAAACTCCTGGAAGGGGTTACATAGGGGAGTAAAATAGGGGTTCTTAAGGGGGATACCAGGAGTTTAGACTATTGACTATAGCTCATATGGCCATTTGTTCGGTAGTCTTGAGAGGGCCCTTTCTGGGGCTCCGGTTCCAAGTTATATATTTTGAGGGGGAGAGTGCCTTCGAATTGAGGAGGATTGGAGGCATATGCCCTGGATGATGCGACCTCCGATGCCCATGCCATGGTACCTGGGAAGGTCCTGAAAACCATGTTCGCTTTTTTGTTTCTTTAAACCACCTAAAGGCCCAAACCCCAAGCCCTACAAGACCTACGTTCTAAACAATAAGTCTCAAATGCTAGGCCCTAAATCTTAAATGCCAAGCTAAAGTTGTGAAGGGTTCCACAGCAGATCCAGGTATTACATGCCGCCTCCACCACAAGCTCAGCCACCCATGCCCTCGCCAGCTGTCTAGACTTATGGGGTTTCCAAAGGTTAGATTAAGTTGTAGGATCTAAGGCTTAGTGTTTCGGATTCGGAGATATTACCCGCCCAGTAATGGAGAATCAAATGGAAAAGAAGATGGAATTTCAAATGGAAACTGTGTATATACTGAGGGCTTGCGGGATTTTTGTTTGGCACGCTTCCCGATATGGGGGTTATATAAGGGACATGAAGGGACCATGGGGAGTTAAATAGGGGATACATACACCCATATACATATATACATATCATTCTTTAACTTTTTCCTTAACTTTTTCCTAAGGTCCCTACATCGTGACTTCCGGGACCTAGATTATTGCGTCTTTGTTTTTTTGGGAGGTCCAGTAATAAGGATGATATTATTTGGAGGTACTGTAAGAAACATGTAGGAAATGAGTACCTGCATATGTTCAAGCTTCCTACGAAAGGAAGCCTAGGCTTTCTGGGCAGATGGAAACCTAAGAGACCGAGTAAAGTAAGTGCTTGGGACCAAAAAGCAAGAGGATGTCCTCATTGCCCCTTTTCCTTCTCGATTTTTCGAATTGAAACTTCATCAGGGAGACACACACTTCGACTGCAAATATTGGCCCAACCTCAGAAGGTAGACCCTAAACCCTAAACCTTAAAACCTGAACATTGAAGTCTCGATTTCTTCCAATCTGAGGCCGAAGACTACCTCATTTCTGGAGATCCTCATACTTTAAAGAGACTTGAAGCAAAAACCTTGTAGGAATAAGATAGAAGTATAAGGACCCTGGTAGGGATATTCCCATTATACTCCTACTATATTCTTGCTGTTCCATGTTGAGGGTTCCAATCAAAGTCGTTTCATTCCTTAGGATCAAAAAACGACGAAAGACCGTGAGAATTTGCCATATTGCACCTGAAGGCTTTTTGCATACCACCTCGATGTGTTTTTTGGGAGGGGGTGAGGTCCAAACAACATTGCATACACCATTCAGGAATGGCAATTTTCGTAGCAGCGCGCCCCTCTCTCATAAGGTAGCCCAGGCCTGATTTATGAAGCTTGGCGGAGCATCTGTATTCCAAAATCTCTTGATGCTATATGGGGATTTCCCAAGATTAAGGGTACCCTTGTGGAGGTCCCGATTATTAGGATTGTAGTATTTTTGGGGGGTCCCCCTATTGAGGCAAGTTGTCATACTGCTATTAACTCCTGGTTTCGGAAATGTTTTCAAGTATTGTACGGTTGTGTAGGACGTATTGGTATCCACAGTCCCGCGTAGGTATGTGCCGCCCTATATGCAGCCGCAGCCCGCAGAGCCTTCGAGTGTCTTGGTGTTTCACAGACTTAGCCTAGGTCATTTTCCGTTGCAGTAGCTGTTATCACAGTAGAGGTAACAGGAGTTAAAACAAGATGCCTTTAAGGACAGTTGCTGTAAGGGGAACTGACCCAAGACCTAGCCTTGTATTGTAATTTGGAATAGTAACAACAGTACGTAGTAGTCATAATGATAGAAGTAGAACCTTCATAGAGATCCCATAATCATTGTGTCATCCTTACATGCCCCTGAGCCCGAACGATAGGGTCGCTAAGGATCCCCCCATCTTGAGACACCGTCATTTGTTTTAGGGCTGAGGGCTTTAGCCAAGGGAGTAGCTTCGGGCTTTTTGTTCGGTGGTTTCTCCGTGCTTTAAATTTTATAGTCCCCCTTAAGTAGATAGAATATGGGGTATATGGGGATCTTATTGTAATATACCCAAAGCCAAAGCCATATTCTATCTCCTTAAGGGGGACTATAGGGTTATTAAACTACCTTTGCTCTGGGTTTGTTTGGGTCCCAGTTTGGGCTGGTCAGGATTCTATAGGGTTTAGGGCTTAGGGTTCAGGGGGGTTAAGGGTTCAGGGTTTAGGGTTCAGGGTTTAGGGTTCAGGGTTTAGGGCTTAGGGTTTAGGGTTTAGGGTTAGGGGGCCCCCCTGTCTGAGGCCAACTCAATATGTATTGGGTACTGCACTAACGCAGTAGCAGTCTGCAATAGGTTTCGCGTTCGGCATCGAGCCTTTTTGGCCTCTGGGTTCTTGGAGAAATCCTGACACCTAGGTTCTTAAACCCTGAGCGACAAGCTCAAAACCCCATGACCTCAACTCCTACTGTTGGCCGCAAGCTTCCTGCATGGCCCGATGACCTTACAGTACAGTCGTCACGTCATGCTGGATTTCTAGTATCATTTGAGCCATAGTCTAAACTCCTTAAAAGGGGGTATGTATAGGGGATTATATAGGGGGAGTATTATAGGGTATATTAAGGGGATACTCGGAGTTTAGCATAAATTGCTCATGTGGATAAGCTCTAAACTGTACGCCCTAGATGTCCCTCTATCTCCCCTAGATGATAGAAGTTCCCCCGTATGAACCCAAAAATATTTTAACCCCTTAACATAGGAACCCTACAACCTCCTCCAAAGGTACCACTACTGTTGGCAAATCCTGAACCCTCAACCTCAAAACCCAACTCCCCAAACCCTATACATCCCTAACTTTGGGAAATCCCTAACCCTAAACCTCATATAACCCTAAGTTTGGGAAATCCCTACCCTAAACCCTAAGCCCCTAAACCCTATATCCCCCTCAAGCCTGAACCCCCCAAGGCATGCAGCCGCAGCAGCCGGCCGAGATGCATCCAGCTGAGGTTAGGAGGCGCAATGGCAGTAACCCTGCTTGAAGCTAAAGTCCCCCTTGAGTAAATAGAATTGGGTTTGGGGTTTAGGGTTTATATTGGACAATGGAAAAGAAAATGGAAACTACTATTTGGGGTTTAGGGTTTAGGCAAACAAAGATGGTTGAAGGGTTTGAAGGGGTTTAGGGTTCAGGAGTAAGGAATCAGGTTTAGAGTTTGGGGTTTAGGGTTTAGGGCTTAGTTAGGGCCTAGGGTTTAGGGCCCGAGTCGAGGCTATCCTGCCCCACATAAACACGGAAGTTCTCAAAGGGCCATACAGGGTTCATAGTGGGGGTATATAGGGAGATGTAAAGATGTGTAGGTTTTAGGGCTTTTAGGCTTTCCTTTTTACCCACAAACATGGAAGCTGATACAGCTTCCTCTGAAAACGGGAGTAGTCTTTGTAGGGACCCTTTTGGGCGTCCATGTTGGGGTTTAGGGTTTAGGGGATTGTGATTTAGGGCTTCAGGCTTGGGATGTGGGAGTTAGGGTGTATGTGCTTCATAGTGGTTAGCGGTATATTGCTCAGGTCAATCCCCTAGAGTACTAGCCCCTGAAAATGGAGTTCATAGAGCCTCAGAGACTTACAATAGCCCTTTGCGGTACCCAGTGCTGGGTGGGGGATTGAACCAATATATTGCTCCCTCTTCTGCCCTCACCCCCCAAGCAGGACAACGTAGATAAGCCTTAAGTAAGTAGAGGCGAACCTGGGGGACCCATGACGTAGGTTGGTTAGGTAGTTAATTTTGATACCCACACTAAAGCTGATGGATAAGACCTGAGCCCAAGAGAGATGGAATCGTAGAGTGATGCAGGTTTCGTACTCTTTGTAGCTAGTAACAACCTTACATTAAGTCACTATAATAAGGAAACCCTGTTATTTACCACTTACCGATACTATTGTAACGTAAACTGAGTTCCTTAACAGCGACCTAGTACTTTGGGAGGTAGCTATTGCAGGCACACCAAGGAATTGTTTGCGTGACTTGGGGTTTCAGGTTTTGGGTTAAGGGTTTTGGGTTAAGGGTTTTGGGTTTAGGGTTTGGGGCTTAGGGTTTTTGATTTAGGGTCAGTCTTGTGACATGTCTGAACCGTGTTGGTTGACTGCCCGCAGAAATCTGGGAGTTGCTTAAGCTAATCCCCATTTACTCCTTGATAGGGACCCTCCATGACCCCCATATGATCCCTGTATATGGCTAGGGCCCCCTATTTTCGAGAAATTCCCATCTTCGGAGCCCTAAAACCTTAACCGTGTGGTTGATGTCGGGCTTGAACATGGCCATGTTCAGCAGGGTATAGCACCTGGGTCTGGGATCGGTATGGGAAAGAACATGAAACCTACTATGTACCTGGACCCTGGATGTCCTGGGATATAATATAATACCCTTCACAAAATGACATACAGGGTCCAGGTATGGTTTAGGGGTTCGGGTTCAGGGCATGGGAAAGGTAATGGGGGCTACTACGTTAATGGGGATTATATGAGGTTGCGATGGCGACTCGGTCAGGTTAATGGATAGCTTTAACTAACCCCCCAAACCTTCAACCGCAGTGCTTGAGGGTTTTTGTTTAGTTTGAGTTGTTGAAAACTGTCCCAGCCACTCCCTTTTTCCTACAAGTTTACCAATTACTATGATGGAGGTTCTCATGGCCAGGAGAGAGGAGCAAGTCAGTGCGCTTCTTACCCTAAACCCTAGCGGTTAAGGGTTAAGGGCTTAGGTAGTTCTTTCCCTAATCCCTAAACCCCTAGCCTAAACCCCTGCCCCGGCCGCACGGTCATAGCAGGCGAGTGGAGTACGTCCCCCTTTCACAAATGGGATGGGGGATGATCGCCAATGACGAAGGCCTTGCTAATCAAGGGTTCAGGTTTAGGATTTCGGACTTCGGGTCTAAGGCCAATTAAGGGCGAACCCGGGTGGCTTTATGCGGAGATCAGTAAGGGGCCCCATGATCGTAGGATTGAGTGGTGATGGTTCGTGCAGCTTCGAGAGGGTGCCCTGAGAATGCCGACGAGCATTATAGCGACCCCGCACCTGAATGCCAACATTAGTTCACTAGGGTAGTTTCCCTAAATAGGGGGACCCCAAAATAGACCCAAAAATACTATAACTATAACCCTTAGTATGCGGATCCCCAAAAAGGTTATTTTTCTGAGAAATCCCCATAGGGGCTTCTCTAGAAAGCCTTCGCAGTGACTGCCAAGTGTAAGGTGCATTTACATTGGAAACTTGAAGATTTGGATCTGAGTTCTGGAGGGTTCAGGGTTTACGGTTGAGGCTGGCAGGTGGCAAAAAAAAAACAACTATGTACGTGTATATATGGGTGGGTATATACACACACCAGTGACTATCGAAGGCATTATCTACCTAAAAGTGGTGATAAGCCGTAAACATCGTACCTGATTTAGCAGCTTGGCCCCTAATGAATGTGCAATCACACTAAGGCCAAACACCGACTCTTAAAGCGGCCTAAACCCAAAACTTAGACCACAAGCCGCAAGCCGAAATCAAAACGTGACCCCACCCGCCAACAAAGAAACAAAAATAGAGAGAGAGAGAGAGAGAGGGAGGGAGGGAGGGAGGGAGGGATGTATCTATGCACACACACACAGAGCTGCATATACATGTGGATATATATATATATGTATATGTATATACATATATGTGATATATATATATATACACATCTTATTTTCTACATATATGCAACAAAACAAAACCCCAAGCCCTCAGCCTCTCAGGGCTGTCCCAGCCAGGCATGGAGTTGAGAAGACTCGAGTCCGACATCCACGGTTGTGAGGATGAGTGCCACTGGGATGGGGTAAGGAGAAGTTTAGGGTTTAGGGTCTAGGGATGAAGGGTTTAGGGGTTCAGGATGTATAGTCCGCCTTAAGTAAATAGAATATGAAATTGCCCAATATCAGAATAAGATCCCCATATACCCCATATTCTATCTACTTAGGGGGGACTATAAGGTTTTGGGGTTCAGGTTTTAGGGTTTTGGGGGTACAGTGCTTGGGGTTGGCCTCTGCAAACGCCACGACATTTTCGGAATTGGGAAGTTTCTTAGCTCAGTTATCTCTTTGGGAACTACTTCTGCCTTGGGTCAATCCCCCACCCAGTGGTGGAGACCACAAGGAGCTATTGTAGGTATATTAAGGCTCCATTAACTCCATATTTAAGGGCTAT